>JAEQML010075801.1:0-13667 GCA_016904865.1 Pissodes strobi
AGTCTAATCATCTCCTGATGATGCTAACATGGTTAGCGAAACGCGCGTCGAGTGCAAATATTCTGTTTCGGTATTGTGGATAAAACTCTGTTTTAGTGCATGTTGCCGAAGGTTCCAAACCCCAACGTAGTTGGATTTTTAGGTGAAATTTGGTACTCGGACAGTAGGAGACCGTGGAACCTACCGGGTAGGTTCCAGAAATGTTTATTCGGTATTAAGTCAAAATCGATGACCGTCGTTGAAGCAGTTCGGAGCAGAGAGATTTAAACGCGAAAAAAAAAAACTTGGGCCTATCGGTGCCTATAGGCATCCAAAAGAGTCCTTGAGATAATCGACTGAAATTCGGATTGGAGGGTTTTCGACGACGGCGAATTCGAATCTGACATCGGCGGGAGCCCACCGCCAATAGGTTCCGCGGTAGGAGACAGACGAAGTCGAAATATTTCTTTTACTTGCTAAAATAGGTGCCCAAACTTTTCGAAAGAGGAAAAATCAACGTTTAATTCGGAGGAAAACGCTTTCGAACGTCTTTTTATATTTAGACGTTTTTTTTTTATGGTATATGGACCTACCGGAAATCCGTCTCCTACCAGTTTTTTTAGGTAAATTTCGAGCTAGCTAGTTCGTATTCGGTACGGAGACGGAGAGGACCGGCCTGAACTCCCCCCAAAAAATTCAAGCCCCTAAGTCTCCTATAGGCTCCGCAGTAGGAGACGGATGAGCTCGAATTTTGTTTTTCTCGAACGAGAGTTCGAATCCGACCTTGTCTGGAACCTACCACTGATAGCTGATATCGGAATTTCAAAAGTATTCATAGTTTTGAATTTGGCTTCAAAATGATAACCACAGAATGGAACCTAAATCGGTGGAACCTTTTCGAAAAATATGTTCCCGCGCGGTTTTTAGCTGGTCGGCTCCGGTAGATAAATATAGGGATATCGGCAAACGGACAAAACGGTATTTTTATATCGTCCTTTATTTTGATCAATAGGAGCCGGAATAACCTACCTATTTACAAATTTTGGGTTTAGATAAAGAACACGAAGACAAACAATTAAAAAAAAATGGACCTTTTTAAAAAAGACGTTTTTTCGAACTTATTCCCGAATATCTCTAAAATTATGAAATTAAAAAAAAAAAGAATTAAAGTCGATGAAGATAATTTGGAATAAAAAGTTTTTATCAAATTTTTCGTCAGACGCTAAATAACGGAGAAATTTTTGTAAAAATATATATTTTTTACCACCCTGTATGTTTTTAAAAAATGTATTTTTTCCGTTTTAATGGCATCTCTTTAACCGTTTCCAACATAAAAACGAACTAATTTTTTCAAAAAAAAAAATACGATAAACAAATCGAGATTTTCATTAAATCAGCTGTAGTTGTAGTACGGTAAGCGTTTAGTTATAAACGGTAAATAGCAAAAAGATGGGTTTCTTGGGGTACTTTAACGCGCCGTATTTCGTTCGATTATACGACGTTTCGTTTTTTTTTTTTAATTTTCTAAACGTGATTTTTATATTTTCCCAATTTTCTCCGTAGCGGAGAGAGATATCTCAAATCGCTTTGGGCCAGTGTCTGCGTCGTCTGAAGGTCGATCGAAACGAAACGCTTCTATCACATTTTTCGATAGGGCGTCAAATAACGCAAGTACCGTAAAACGGGGTGAACTTGACCGATTTCAAACTTTGGTAGGAGTTATCTTTGTGAAAAAAAAATTAAAAAGGTCACTGATGTGAGATATATTATGGGTCTTGAAGTATATTATTGATACTTACACTAATTATCCGTAGTTTTTTAACTTATGTGGTATAAAATTTACAAAAATCTGTGTGGTCAACTTCGCCCCGCACAGGGGTGAACTTGACCCACTATTTAGTTTGCATGATAAATCGCTCGCATTGCGACGAGAGGCGAAGTTGACCACCGCAGTAGTCGTGAGAATGTACTGTTAAATATGTTTATTTATTTATTTATTTTTTCAACTAATACAAACTACTATAACAAGGGAATAATAGAAAAGATTAACACAACTCTTGAACTTTTGATAATAATAAAACAAAAACTTCATTGGAGACTGTAAATATAAAATAAAAATGCATGTCTATATTATATTGAATGGAGACAAGTCATTTTCGAAATAAAGTTCGCCTCTTCTGCCTATCTGAGCTGAATTTAAAACCTTTTTAATATCCGATATATTAGTGGATATGACTTCTCCCACAAAATGTTTCACAGTCTTCTTAGTTAAATATTCAACAACGACCCACCATCCTATTTTTATATTTTGTCCAGTTTGTTCGATAGCACTAGACTCGTCTGATATAATGACCTCGTAGTTAGACATTCTGCCAACTAACTGAGACAACGGCGGATCTTCAGAGTCTGAACATTCTTTACTGTTCATAAAATCTGCGCAATCAGAACTCTGGTCAACTTCGCCCATCCGGTCAACTACACCCCAAATTTAAGAAAATGTTATATAGTTTTGAACATGTTGTTCTTATTGAAAAATAACATTATTTTTTAATTTTTTCTTTACACATATGATATCGAGAGAGGATAACTTGGGAAATATCATATAAATAATATGTGGGAACTAGATAGCTGTCACTTGATAGATGAAAGTTTGACTACCTTTTTTTATTGGCTTAATACAGTGGAATAAAAACTGTATAGTTGTTAACATGATTTATATCCGAAAAAAGGAATCCGACAGTATATCATAAGTTTATTAGTATATCGATAGGAAAAAATGAAGAAAAAATACTTTAAAAAATTATGGGTGAACTTACAACAAAAAATTAGGTTTTCTGTAATTCTGGTCAAGTTCACCCCGCCGGTCAACTTCCCCCATTTTACGTATTCGATAAAATATAATTTTCGTCTTAAAAGTGAGCATTTTTCTTCAGATTTAGCCAGGAAATAGGGACTTTCGTAGGTGGATGATATTTTTCGTTTCGAATACTTTCGGAGGGGGTTTTTGGAAATGGCGAATTTGATTTTGGCATCGAGAATGTCGTATGACCTTCCTGTACAGAAATATTTAGAAAAAGTAGCAATTAAAAAAAAATAACACTCTGTATGTACTTTTGAAAATGTTATTTTAATGATGGTAAGATGTAAATGGCTTCTTGAACCGTTTCCGAGATAAAAAAAAACTAACAATTAGGGCATTCAGTTGGAGGGTACGTTTTTAAGTTTTCTTACCCATAGCCTGATTTAGGCACACCATCTTTCATGCGAGCGGAATATTACCATTTTTATAATTATTAAAAAAGCATTAGGACGTAACCGGCGTCTTTTGCAATTCGTGGATACGCCTGCATGGCAGGCGTGGGTATACTGCTGCTACTATGACCGTTTTAAAAAGTGTAATTTATTAAATGAATATAAAACGTACACATTTTGCTTCCTATCGTTTTTCTTGGGAGTTTCGTGCTATGGCTATTTTAGAGTTTAACTCGATATACCTGCCTAAAATCATTTTATAAATTATAAAATGCTATAATGTAGAAATTAATTTGAGAGAAATTGTTTACTCTATACACAGCGTTTGGTAGGTCGATACGTTAATTTAAATTTTATACTTAGATTAAATTTAATCTAAAGTACTTACAGTAAGTATATATGTATTATTGATATTATTTTTTTGATGTTTTAAGCAACATTACAACTTGAACTTAGTTTAAACATTTTTGAAATTTTTGTTTGGTTTTGTTTACAGAAAAACCTTTTAATTTTGTTTCGTTTTCTTACTTTCCAAATATAAACACAACAAATGCAATGTATAATAATTAAATGTCTTCTATCTCTTTTTCTTGTCACATGTCTCAGCTCACGCTATATGTTTGGGTTAAGACAAGTCACATTCCCAATTTAACGTATCAACTTACCAAACATTTTCTATAAAACAAAAAATCGAGCAAAAAATAAATATGTTTTACTTAATGCCTACTCTACAGAAACACCTTTTGTCTGGACATTATGCATCCTCGTATTCCTTCATATCTCCACTTCTTTCGTAAGCAGTTTCATTAGTTTTTTTATTATACAAAACTTTAAAAAAAACTTTTTATTTTGTCGGTCACAACTTTTGTTAATGCTTACCCTTTTCAGAAACATAATTTGTGTGAATATCTGCATCTACGAAAGCTTTTTAATATCTTCACTTTCTTGGCAAGTAGATTGTTACACAAAACTAAAAAAATATATTTAGCAGTTTATCGGTCGCAATGGCCAATGACGCATCTAATCGAAACCGCACTAAACTTTTGAGAAAAAAATTCATAGTTGTACATATTTTATTATAAACTTACATTTTTTGTCAGGCACTATTGATTCATTTAATACTTACTAAGGGGATTGCGTCAATGTTTAGTAATTTTCTGCTACCTAAATTATTAGTGCAAAATAAATTATAGTTTAAAAAACTAAAAAAAAACACGCTTTGATCGAAACCGAACTAAAAAATTATAAAATAGAATAGTGATTGACAAAAATATGATTTTATTTTAAAAAGCGTGAGGTGCTTAAGTGCCATAGGTTTATCACAAAAATCAATTTATCGCTTTGATTGACCAAGAGTTTATATGTCAAATTTGATTGATTACTTCAATTGACCAGCAAACTATATGAAAAGTTAATTTATCATTTCAATTGGCCAACAATTTATGTGCAAAATTTCGTTTGAATTAACAAGAGTTCATCAACAAAAGTCAATTAATCAGTCCAAATGACCAATGATTTATACGTAAATTAGATTTACTCTCCCAATTGACCTGCAGTTTATATGAAAATTTTATTTAGGTATCGTTTCAATTGAGTGGCGTTTTATAAGAAACACTAGATTTATCGTTTCAATTGAATATCAGTTTATGAGGAAAATCAGTTGGGCGTTTTAATTTATCAACAGTGTATATTTCATTCATTACTACAAGTTACCAGCAGATTATATAGAAAGTTAATTTATCGTTTCAATTGGCCAGCAATTTATATGTAAAATTTCGTTTGAATTAACAAGAGTTTATCAACAAAATTCAATTAATCATTCCAGATGACCAATAATTTATACGTAAATTAGATTTGCTCTCTCAATTGCCCTGCAGTTTATAAGACAATTTTGTTGGCAATTTGTAAGAAACACTAGATTTATCGTTTCAGTTGACTATCAGTTTATGAGATAAATGATTATATGCTAAATTTCATTGATTACGTCAATTGACCAGTAGATTATATGAAAAGTTAATTTAACAAGCGTTTATCAGCAAAACTCAATGATTCCAGATGACCAATAATTTATAGGTAAATTAGATTTACCTTCTCAATTCACCTGCAGTTTATATGAAACTTCAATTTACGTGTTGTTTCAATTGTATATCAGTTTATGAGAAAAATCAATTGGTAATTTTGATTTAGCAACAGTTTATATGTCAAATTTCATTGATTACTTCAATTAACCAGAAGATTATATGAAAAGTTAATTTATCATTTCAATTGGCCAGCAAATTATTTGCAAAATTTCCTTTGAATTAACAAGAATTTATCAGTAAAATTCAATTAAGCATTCCAGATGACCAATAATGTATGCGTAAATTAGGCTTACCTTCTCAATTGACCTGCAGTTTATATTAAAATTTTAGCAATTGACTGGCGGTTTGTAAGGAACACTAGATTTATCGTTTTATTATAATGATAATATAAAAAATATCATCCCTCTGTTAGTTTTTGAAAGTACTACGGTCATCCAGAGCCCTCTGCTGATATTCATGTTAACTTTGTTAATATCGATTATTTATTTGCATTTTTCAGGATAATTTAGTTTCCGTCCCGCTTCGTAGGTGGAGACGTTCATTTTGAGATTTTAAGCGGCGGATAAATTTCAGCATTGCAATTATCTTAATAGTCTTTTATTATAAAATGCCTGTACATACTTTATTTGGCGCGATCGATACCCCGATCAATGATCGCAAATGGAACGACCTACTGACTAATAATTATGTGGCGTACTTTCTGTTGATTATTGAATTATTGTTGGTTATATTGCATTTTGTATTTTTTTTTAGGTAAATATGAATCGCAAAATAGCGATAATTGTATAGAACACGTTTATACAAACCTGCTTCGACCAACACCGACCTATTGCAGGGGATCAGAAGATAATCTAGATATCAGTGAAGGTTTATCGCAAAGTCTAAGTGACGATAATATAAACGAACCGCCCACGGACGCGGTTAAACAAGAAATCGATTCTTCTCAAACCATAAATAGTAGTGCTGCTCGTCTCAGTGTTTCCGAATGTTCCTGTGACGTCAGAATTAGTGAGTATAAAAACAAGAGAAGTGATATGCCTAGCCCTAGAGATGCCTATATCCAACCAAGTGATATTTCAACGGTGACAAATAACAGTCTCGAAGGTTCCAGTCATATTGCTTCAGAATCTCCTTCTGAACTTGTTCAAAGCAGTGATAATAAAGATAAACTGAGTAATATCTGTAGTCCTAGAAATAACGATTATAATAGTATAGGCGTGACGACAGGTTTGGTGGCCAATCGCTTTCATAAAACAGGTGATAACACTTAATTTTTGGTAAAAAGTACTTGTCTAATGTTATCATGTCAATTTTGTATATTTTTGTATATATTGTTTTTTTAACTGTTTTGAATTATGAGTAGCGTAATATACGTTTTTGTACATAGCATTTTATAGAGTTAACAAAATAAAGGCATCAAATGTTTTTGAAGTATTTTTAAATATTTTGCAAAAGGTATGGTCAAGTCCCATCAACGATGTAAAAATACGACAGATTGAAGAAGATATTGGAGAAGTATAAGGGCCTATTTCCGGTATATGAATTCGACATTTACTTAGTAACAAAAATATACTTTCTGCAATAAGTAATAATAACGCACTTATCCATTAAAAATTCTGTAATTTTTTCTTTTTCCAGAACTTATACAAGAAACCTATGCATAAATTATTATTATACAAATGTGATGCGATTAAACGCAACAATGCGTTAAAATTCTACTTGGATGATGCACTCACTAATAAAACTAGCACAATCTGCAATTAAATATCGACAATAAAAAATATATTCTGACGAACAAATGACTAGTGTCAAAACGTGCTTATGCCCTGCCACAAATTGGCTTCCAAAATAGTCACACTTCCGCTTGCAAATTTTATTACGCCCCTAATACGGACAGCATTATTCAAAAAGGAATCGAGCGACATTTTTAAACTTTTGAGTAATTATGGTCTAAAATTCTACCTGCTTCAAAAATCAATTATTAGGCATTCCAAAACATACATTTTGAAAAATGCTATATTTTGAGCTTAATTTTATATCGATCATTTGAAAGAAAATACTTGCTTTTTAATTATTTTGGCGCTTGGCCTGCTTTAGAAATTTGCAGTAAATAAAATTTGGGTCTTTTTTTAACCTTTAATGAACACAGATTTATAAAAAAATGAACTTTAATGAATTCAATATTACAAAATTGAAAGCTGGATAGATAATATTTGGACATCATCAACTTCAAAATCCACAGTTCTACCGAATCCTTTTCATAGGAACTCCCGTCTGTTGGAACAAGTGGTATTAAACTTCTCAAATCTGGAAGTATTTTGTCTGATATAACTGCCTGTTGGATATAATGTTTTCAGTTTTGGAGTAAAGCCGTTCTGAAGCCCGCCTTTCCCTCAGTTCTTTCTTTATATCTATCCATTTGAGGTCATCAATTATTTTTTAAATGAATCTTTTATTGCAAACCCAATAGAAAATTTCTGCGCATATTCAATCTTGTGCCATTTAATTGAACTCTTTCGAAATATTGAAAGTTGAAATTTTACGTTTTTTAAAATTTGAGTATCTATAAAATCTGAACTTAAAGCAAAACGGTTGCATATTCATATCTTATTTTTTCATAATATTTCATTTGGTATTAACTTCCAGTTTGTAAATCGATTTAGCTGATACTTTATGGAAATTCATTGCAAAATTTTAAAGGAAACACATAAGTTTTAAATTTCCACAATTTAAATTGTCAAATTTAAAACCTTTGTGTATCCTTTAAAATATTTCAGTTTGTACGTAAGTGCTGGTTAGTGTTTCGATTTCCGGTCAATTTCGATTAACCGAAGTTAACGCCAAATAAAATATCATGTAAAACTAAGATATGGGTGTGTAATACGGGTTCTAAGTTAAATCGTTTCAATTTTAAAGACACTAAAAATTTTGACAAAATAAATGTCAAATTTCAACTGTGAATGTTTCGAAAATAGTTGAATTTAGGTACAGGATTATCAAATATGTTCAGAATTTACTATAGAGTTTAAGGATGCAATAAAAGATGGGATATTTCACTTAGCAAAAATAATCAGCGCCGTCATATCTTGAATTTGGGACACTGTGTAAGTATTTTTTTTTTTAAGTAAGGCAAGTAAGCATATTGATCGACGTATACGGGCATTTTTCCAAACCACTTTGTATTTGATTTACTATATAAGTTATTTTTACAGGAAATCAATCGCAACTATTAAAAAAACCGTCAGCAAGGGAAAGGCCCACAATTTGTCCTTTCTGTTTTGATGATGTTAGTACGCAATTTCCGCGTCATCTCTTAAGGCATCATACTGATCGTGAAGAAGTAAAAAAAAATAGTCCAAAAAACGAATAGCTCTGATTAAAGCCTTAAGAAAACAAGGATATTTTCATTTAAAAGTATAGAAAAACATCACTAATCCAGCAAGAAATTTCAAAAATCCCAATACTAATTACAGCATCTGTGAATATTGCTTGGGAGATTACTCAAAATCAACGAGGACTAGACAAGGCGATTTTTTGACTTTACCTGTACATTTATAAAAAAAAAAACTGAAATAGCCATCTTATGTAATTTTCTCCCGCGAATTCGGATATGTTCAGCAAAAAACAATTGAACATCAAATAACATCAAATAAAAGTGCTAAAGGGGTCACTTTGATATTTTTTTAAAATTTACTACATTTTTGGACTTTCTAGACAAATCTAAACACATTTTGTGTATAATATCCTATACCTATCTTTAGCTCTTTACCAAATATTGACAGTTAAAAGTCGGACATTTTGACAGGCTCTAAAATCTAAACCGCACAAGATCAAAGAAAACGATTTGCACATTCCTATCTTAAGTTTTCATAAACTATCGAATGACAGTATTTTCGAATTTAACCTGCGGATAAAATTAACCTGAACTTTTAAACCTCCGGTTAAATTCAAAGTTACTATCATTCGATAGCTTATGAAAACCCAAGATAGGAATGTGCAAACCGTTTTCTTTGATCTTGTGCGGTTGAGATTGTAGAGCCTGTCAAAGTGTCAAAATACCCGACTTTCAACTGACAAGTTTTGGTAAACATCTAAAGATAGGTATAGGATATTATACACAAAATGTGTTTAGGTTTGTCTAGAAAGTCCAAAAATGTAGTAATATACAGGGTGTTTCATTTAAAAAAATATCAAAGTGACCCCTAGCACTTTTATTTGATGTTCAGTTGTTTTTTGCTGAACATATCCGAATTCGCGGGAGAAAACTACATAAGATGGCTATTTCAGTTTTTTTTTATATAAAAAGTACAGGGAAAGTCAAAAGATCGCCTTGTCCAGTCCTCGTTGGACAACCCTTTACATGTAAAGTAGTGTAAAAGTAAACCATCTGATGTTCTTAATCCGGGAAAAATTCTCATACATTTATGGCTTACGATCAAAAACGAGAGACACAATATTCAAATATTTTTGATGCTCTCAAATCAGACCTTTTTAGCTGTTTTGTATTAGCAGCGAAAAATATTAGCGGATACGATCCTCAAACAAATTCTCAGAGCTCCCTCCCTGGCATCACATATGGGGACAAATCTAAAAATTGCATGCAGTGTAGCTTATAAAGTGATAGTTAAGAAAAAAAACTCCCAATAATAACTTGGGAAAACTTCGACACAAAAAGGCAGGAAATTAAAGATCTTAAAAAAGTTATTGAGGGACATTGGTCCAACGAAATCTCCAGTTTAGCCCTTAAAAGATTAAAGGAGAGAAAAGGGGAGAAACATATAAATTACTTTTGACAAGCGACACAGTTCTCTTCCTTCAAAATCATTATCTATGAGCAAGCTACGCCTATGAACAATTCATGACATGAATCATTCAAAGCAATATAAATTTCTTACTGAGTGTACACAATAATGTTTAACAGAAAAAGGAGTGGGCGATATTCCGATTTATGTCTGGCGACTAACGCATAACTCTCAGCAGTCAGCTGTTTTCGTGTACTTCGTGATGTAACAATTCGTTTGTATGCCTCTGATGGTCTAGAGGTTTGTATGGTTAGCCTTCACTTCGGCAACGCGAGTTCAAACCCCATCGGTTTCTTTTTATTTTTTAAGGTTAGATTTCTAAACAGTTTTTTTTTCTTGATTTTGAGTGTCTTGGGTTAGCACCTGGTTAGTTTCCTTTTCTTGAGCCCCCGTAGCGAGCGGAGCGAGCGAAGGGCCTGCGAAAAGTGAATTTAGGCATGCTGCTGAGAGTTATGGGATAGTCTCCAGACGTAAGTGATATTCCGTTCGTTGCTGATTTCGAATATATCAGGTTTGATACCTCTATTTTAAAACTAACTGAGAAAAATGTCAAAAACTGTTGTCATAAGATCAAATGCATTAGACCAACACATTATTTCTGACACAGTGATCTTATGACACAGTTTTTGTTATTTTTCTCATTTAATTTTAAAGATAGACTATATAGAACATAACGAAGTTGATGTTTATTTTTTACACACTCGATCGTGAATTGTTTCTTTTTTATCATATTCTTACGATTCAGGTAAAGCTCTAAAACTTTTAAATTTGATATGCTATGCTAACACTTTAAATAAAGATTTTAGCTATCATTTTAAATATAACCAGAAACCCTGTACATTCTGACTACAACTATCACAAAATGACCTCCGTGCAGACTTGCCAAATATCGGAGAAGAGAACGTCGTATAAAAGGGTGAAGTTCAGTAGCAGCAAGCAGTAGTCAACATGATATACGTATTAGGTCGAGGTGCCACCTAGCGGGTCTCACGAACTGATTCGCATAACTGAAGATATGCAAGTTATCAAATTGCATCCGATGCAAATTTCGTAAAATTACCACAGACTGGTGCCTGTTCTGATTTTCTGAACAAAAGTTCCTACTTGCATCCGGTTTTACTCACTTGGCTCCGGTTTCGGAGGCCACTTGATGTTTGAGATGTATCGATATGGAGGCAACTTTGACGTTTTGCATATATGTATATACAGTGTGTCCCAGGATAGGTGTTACATGAGGACAAATGTTCCAAAAAGTTTTGAGTAGCTAACTCATGTTTTGGAACCAAGCCCTGCATGGTCCAAAATAACACTGTTCAAAATACTCAAAATGCCATTAAACAAGGCGTGTTATAATTAAGAGTCTGAAAATTTGCTTCAATATTAGTAGCAGTAACAACAGTAACAACTTGACCTGTTAATGTCGTGCTCCGTGTTTTATAAATTTTATCATGTTTTATTGAAATGTTAATAATGGTGTTTGGTATCAAAGTTTGCAGTTTCTAATTGTGCATAAGGTTACTAAGGAATTAAGTGCAATTTTGACGGATACGGACCGAAGATTGGTTTCTCAATCATCATATTCATCATTTAATACACATAGTTGTTCCGTTTACTAACAAAAACTTGAATTCCTGCAGTTCTACTTTGTTCGTTATCGCTGTATCGTGAGCTTGCCCATTGGGTGGTTATCGCAAATTTTAGCCGCCATTATTAGCGCTTCGCTATTTTGATTTTAAAACAAATTAATTATTGTTCTAATGGAAAAACATACTTGCCCTTTATGCGAACGTTTAATAAGATCCAATCAAATAGCAATTGAATGCTGTGGGTGCTGCTCTTGGATTCATAAGGGGTGTTCAGGGCTATTGAATCTCGAATTCGAAAAACTGTCTGCCCTTTCTAAGAAGTCTGGCTCACATGGATGGCAATGTTCTACCTGCCGTAAGAGTTGCTCAAAACGTGTTTCTATTGGGTGTGTTCCAGATAATACTGAATCTGTACCTAATGACATAACAGGGTCACAAGACCTTTCGAAATTCAATCGAGGTCGGTCAGTTCGAAATATATCTAAGAGCCGGGCTGAGGTTGCTCATAGTGCTGTTGTCACACCTGGCGATGTACGTAATCAATTGAATAATCTCCAAAAAAAAGATAATGTTAGCAATAAAGATTTATTTCATGTTTTATCACAGGTACTGAGCCTTATTTTTGATCAGAGAAATGAAATTCAAGTTTTACTTGATGATATACGTAACATCCAAAAAGAAAAGATTAATGATTTAGAAAAAGAGGTCACTGAACTTCGATTAGAACTGCATCAATCTTTGCAAGACATAAAAAATGACCCTCAAGTACAGGCATCTAGTTTGGTTGATCGAGGACTGAGCCCGGTTGACCCAATTGTAGAGATCCAGGAGAGAAATGACAGATCTAAGAATGTTATTCTATTTAATATTGAGGAGAGCACATCCGAAGTGACTAATGAGCGTATTACTCATGATAGGGCCCATGCACGCAGAACTCTTGAAAGTTTGGACTTTAGCGCCGATACTGATTTTAAGGTCCTTAGAATTGGTAAAAGAACCACCAATGAGAGACCGAGACCAATAAGATTAATATTTTCTGACAAAATTCAGGCCCAAAACTGTTTAAAGAACAAGTACAAATTAAAAGATTCCTTAGTCAAACTAAGTCCAGATTTGACTAATCTTCAACGTAGTCAATTCAAGAAGTTATGTATTGATCTAAATGAGAGAAAGAGTAATGGTGAGCCCAACTTAACTATTAAATACAGAAATGGTAATCCCTTTATCACTAAGGTTTCGACTGGAGTTAGGCAATATGGTGTTGATACCCGGCACACTGATGAAGCCCATAATGTAGCCACCACGAGCAAGTCAAAAAATTTCCAAAAAAACGATTAGTGGCGGATGGTGGGCGTGATAAACTACACTGCTATTTCCAGAATGTGGGAGGAGTTCGTACTAAAATTAGGGACCTCAGTCATAGTGTTAATTTGTGTTTATACGATGTTATAATTCTCGTTGAGACCTGGTTGACCGATGACTACAGTGACTCCGAATTGGGCTTTCAAGATTTTCATGTGTTTCGATGCGGTCGTGACCCTGCAAGTACGGGTAAGCTGAGAGGGGGTGGAGTGCTGATTGCTGTGCGTAGTGAATTGAGATCTGGACGAATTCGCTTAAGTCCATCAACTGTTGAACACGTTTTTGTGGAGGTGTCATGTGGTCATAGGAAGTATGTGTTCGGATCGGTATATGTGCCCCCACAATCGCATAGTGAACTGTACGAGGAACATTGCAGAGTTGTTTTGGAGGTGGCTGATGAATTCCCACTAAGTAACTATATAATTTGTGGTGACTTTAATCTACCGAACTGCCAGTGGTCTCGTTCGGGCGAGGGCCTGGGTGTCGAGTGCCCTTTTTCCTCGCCGGCCAACACTGTTTGTTTGGGCTATAGTTATTTGAATCTATTACAGCTTAACATGTATTCAAATTTGAATAATCAGTTTTTGGATCTGATATTTAGCAAT
>JAEQML010075802.1:0-13666 GCA_016904865.1 Pissodes strobi
ATTATTGCACTCGACGCGCATTTCGCTAACCATGTTAGCATCATCAGTTTTAATCATCTGCTGATGATGCTAACATGGTTAGCGAAACGCGCGTAGAGTGCAATAATTCTGTTTCGGTATTGTGGATAAAACTCCGTTTTAGAATAAATATCTATCTTCAAACTCTTTAATAAAATATTTAAATGGAAGGATCTCCTCAATGAATGATTCATCTAAATCATGGGAATATAAATTTTGCAATAATTTTGAATTAGCACAGATCTCCGCATCATCCATAGTTTTTATATTACTTTAAAACACAATTTTTTTTTTTGTTTCGTTATATACTTGAACTCGACGCTTAAGTTCTTGATTCAAGGAGTCCAGAATATTATTATAAACGTTAATCCTAATATCACTTTTTCCATCAAACGTGACATTTACGCCACCGCCTTCATCAAATTGTGTTGTTCTTGTTTTTTCTTTCTGGGCCTTTTTTGTAATTTTCTTCTTTCCCCGCTCTTCATAAAAATTATAGTTATCTCTGATAGATCGAAAATACCCCATTAATGACTTATAGATTTTTATAGCAGTAGATAAATCTGTATTGACAGTTTGGAGTGACTTGCTGGCTTGACAACATTTTTCTAACACATTGGACCAGAATGCAGGTGAAATTCCCATTTCTAATGAATTAAAATACTTAAGTAGCCCTGAGGCCTCAGCTTTTGTTACCGGTTTTTCAGAGCTATTTTTTTATATAGTTGATATCTCTTCACAAGATCTGTTAAAAAATAAGGATTGTTATATTAGGCTGAGGCGTTAGGCAAATCTGTACGCGAACGCGAATATGTGAATATTTTATGCGCTATTTGGCGTCTTGAGTTTGACGTATTATCTTTGTTTTTAGCAAATAATTGCAATCAAATTATATTTTATACAAATAAAATAAGAAATAATTATTTAATTATTATTGAAAAAAAAAACAATTTAAATTAAATTCAGGCAAAGTTATCTTTTTTTATTTTCCGGTTTTCCCAGGTATCAATAATTAATCAAAAACCCAAAGCGCTGGCTAGCGCCGGCGCCCCTTTGGGGTTTGGCGCCCCTAGGCAATTGCCTAGTGTGCCTAGTGGTAAATCCGGCTCTGTATCAAAGTTTCTAATAATATCATATATTATCGAAAAAGTTCCTTAAGTAATGTTAAATATGGTTTAAAAGGTTCAGCGATCTACCTATAAGACATTCCTTAAAATTCCTTATTAGTTTCTATTTACCCTTATTCTTTGGCAGATGACATCATTAAAACCAAAAGGCAGGAAGCATTAACAGAAATTAGTCAGACACTCAATGGCAAGCTTCATGGAAAAAGGTATGTTTTTTTATGTTATAATTAACTAGAAATATATAAGGCCAAAATGTACTGTATAAAAAAGCTAATTTGAAGCTATCGACTAATTATTAACCTATTGTCTCACGTACACAAGCTGTTGATGAGGACCATAGCAAAAAGGCTAACATACATTACTCACTGAGCGAGCAGGCTGGCTACCGTTCGTGGTATAGGACGAATGATCACCTGCAAACCATAAAAACGATAGAAAAGTGCGTTGCATATAACCAACCACTGGCATTGGTGTTTGTAGATTATGAAAATGCATTCGATACTATAGGTCAACACAAAATGTTGCAAGCCTTGGTGGCATGTTGCAATCATCGGGATAGATCAATAATAAAAAAAACCTATGATAAAACCCTAGTTCGACAGAAGATGCGAAAGAGCTGTAGGTAAAAAACAGCAAGACTACAAGTGTTGGAGCAAACACAATCAAAGGATCAGGAATAATCTTTTGTAATGCCCTAGTGGCTCCAGGAATATCTGGTCGGTAGTAAAGACAGTAAGTAATAACTTTACAAAAACGTCTCTCTCATCTTTGACAGACGAACGTGGCGTCACGGCGGCTGCAGCCAAGGAAAAAGCTCTACATTTTTTTCCTAGGCCTGTCCGACATACGTCCCCATATAACACTGCAGCCTGCACAGGCTTATTGTGCTGAGCCTGTGTGGTTTATGATAGCCACTCCAGTATTTTTGTGTCCTGTACGAGGCCGTACAGGTCTTTTACTAGGTCTATATTTGGTTGGCCAAAGATGCCTCGCAGTTTATCAGCATGTGTCTGGCTGTTTCCGGTTCCTTATTGCATAGTCTGCAGTTAAGGTCTCCGATATACAGACCCATCCTGTTCAGGTGTACCTTTAGGGGTGCATGACCGGTCAAAAGACCGATTATGATTCGTAGCCGATCTCTGCTCATGCGTAGCAGTTTTCCGGTTCTTCTTTTACATGTTAGGCCAATAAATTCCTTTCCATGGTTTTGCCTGGAGATTTCTGCCCAGTGACGTCGATGTTCTTCTCGAACCCAGTCTTTGATGTGGCTCCGTGTCATCCTTTTTGGTATTCCCAGAGCCGGTTCTGGGCCGATTAGTTTTGTGTCTGATCCTCTCCTGTCGAGTTCATCAGCTGTCTCATTGCCTTCGACCCCTCTGTGTCCTGGCACCCAAATTAGTCTTGCCGTATTCCGGTCTGCCAGGGTTTGTAATTCTTCAATACATTCCCAAACCATTCTTGATGACACTTCTTGACTCAGTAGAGCTCTTAGTGCCGCCTGACTATCCGAGAATATCAGGATCCGCCGATTGTTTGTGTCCCTCCTATTATTCTCTATGACGCACTGAAGTATGGCGTATACCTCTGCTTGGAAAACAGAAGCATACATACCCAGTGCATAGTATTTGCTCTGACTTTGACTAGCAAAATAGACTCCTGATCCAGTACCAGTTGCAGTTTTTGACCCGTCTGTGAACCAGGTTTGGTCCTGCCTTCTGATAGCTGTAAGTCCATTTTTCCATTCGATTCTACTTGGAAAGTTCACCTCGAATGATCTATTAAGACAGTATCGCTTTTGCATGTGGTCCGTTTTCATGTTTAAAACATCTCCCCCCACACGATCAGCAATTGCCATGTGTCCCGTCCTTCTAGTAACGGTGATTGTTTGCTGCAGTCTATGTGCCTGGCCTCCCCCCTTATCACTAAATATAGAGGCGGGAGGTCCAGGTGGGTCTACATGGCCGCAGTTGGAGTGGTCCGCATTGCCCCCGTCATTCCTAGACAGGCGAGTCTTTGTACCTTGCCCAGTTGTGACATCGCGCTTTTCTGTAGGTTTTACCACCATTTTGTAAGTCCCATACATCATGTCTGGTTTTAATCCCCATTGTTTCCCGTGTGAGCGTCTGGTAATCATGAATGATGCCACCGTTTTTTTGGTGATATTTTCCAGATGTCGGTTCCAGGTAAGTCTCGAGTCCAATGTTACCCCTAGATACTTTACCTCGTTCGAGATCTGTATGTTTTGTCCTCTCTAGCTAATTGGTCCCAGATCCCCCACCTTGTGCCTTCGAGTAAAAGCTACGATGTTAGATTTGTTGGGACTTATATTTAAACCTTCCTGATCTACCCATCTTGTGGTCCGGTTCAGAGCATTTTGCATCTGGTCTCTAACCGTTGAGTTAAATTTGCCTCGGGTGATGATGACTATGTCATCAGCATATCCGAGTGCACAGTGTTCCCCATCCGTGAGCGCCCTGTATAGGCCGTCCTCCACCAGGTTCCAAGGAGCGGAGATAACACCCCGCCCTGCGGCACCCGAGCCACCAGCGCGCTCCCAGCGACGGTTGCTTCTTCCCCTCAGCATGGATTTAATCCACCGACAGCAAGTGCCCTCGACTCCTCTTTTCCCAAGGGATCTAGTTCAGTGTAGTTCTATATACCTCCCACTGATCATTTCTTTTGGTTTTGTTAAGTCTTTTCTGACCTGCCTTCTTAATTTCGCATGTTTCTCGCTCCACCAGGGCACATCCCTGGTGGATTTCCTTGTTGTAAGAGGTCAGTTGTCTTGGAAGGTAGTGATTATTGCGACATTGAATTGCTCCACAACCATCTCTAAGTCTTCAGTGTTCCTTATCGTCTTCTTGATTAGTGGAAGTCTGTGCTCTAGGTCGCCCACATATGCTTCCCAGTCCGTCTTTCGAGGATTTCGATAGGTTGTTTTTTCCAGACTTTTGTTCTCTGTCTTAGCGAAAAGGGGTTTGGCCCATCTCCTTGGAAAGTCGCTCGAGTGCAACCTGTTCCAAAAATGCAAGAAAACTACGCCCTCAAACTATCGCCCAATAGCCTTCCTTCCAATAATCTCCAAAGTCATGGAACATGTAGTCAATCAGGAACTACTCAAGTACCTCGAGAACAACAGAATAATCAGCGATAATCAAATCGACTTTTGCAAAGAAAGATGGACAGGAGATATATTGGCCTCTGTCACTACCGAGAGCCTGTAGCGATTGCCTTGGATATTTCGTAGGCATACGACAGAGTTTGGCATGAGGAATTGCTCAACAAACTACCGTCCTATGGACTACCAGCCTCTCCCTGTAGCTGGCTTGCCGGTTTCCTTTAGAACCAATCTCTGCACGTTGCAGTTGATGGACACATCTCAGAAGCATTCAGCATTAATGCGGGGGTGTCTCAGGGAGCAATACTTTCACCAACTCTGTTCCTCATCTATATTAATGACCTGCTGACCGAAACGAATAATCTTGTTTACAGTTTTGCAGATGACAGTACCCTTGTCTCCCAATTTAGATCAGAAAAACCTTTACCAGCGACTGAGACTTATCACCGCAGGCAGGAGCAGGTTACAGCAGTTAATCAAGACCTGGAGAAAGTTTAAACTTGAGGTGACAGAAATTTGGTCCAGTTTCAGTTCAATGCAGGAAAGACCCAAGCAGTCACATTTACCAAAAGGGCTCTCACATCATTATGGCACGATCGACCATCCCTTCATCCTCGTCAATCGGACTACTGGGTGTCTTAGTCAACAACAATATGTCCTGGTATGGCCACGTTGCTAACATCACAAAATCAGCCTCCCAGAAGCGTGGTGCGCTATTTTGCAACAAAAGACTGTATACAGCGCAGCAGTTGCTCTTGCTGTACAAAGCGCAAATAAGACCTTGCTTAGAATATTGCTCACACATCTGGAGTACCGCACCAAAGCGCACCCTAAAGCTGGTGGATTATATTCAAGAGAGAGCTGTGCGTCTCGTTGGCAACCCGGAGTTGGCCCGGAATCTGGATAGTCTGGAACACGGCAGACATGTAACCGAGATATCCTTGTTTTGCAGGTACTTTCACGGCAGATGTTCTCAAGATTTGGCCCGCCTCATCTCGCCCCTGGCGACGCCTCTCAGACAGTCACGACAGACGGGAATATTTGTTTCCCCCTAATTACCAACTATTCATGAACCGTGTCAATCAACATCATCGCACATAAACCCCTCGTCGAGCGCCATAGGATCTCCTTTTAGTATGTGTGCGACTGTCATAAAAAAGCTGTTAGCATGAGGTCTGGAGAGGTGATACCATCTCGCCAAAGTTATTTACATGATTACTGGAATATATGTTTAAATAAATAAACTGGGACAGCACGGGCGTGAACATAAAAGGAGAATATGTAACGCCGCGAATTTCCTGCTGTTTTAATAAGCCATATACGCTCTTCTTAGCCTAATTTCCTCACATTCAATCTTCAATCTCCTAAAGCGGTAGCTATGAAATCTAGGTCCGGGGAGTCAAGTAAAATACGAAAGGTATCTGAAGTTTATCTTTGGCTACCTCAACACTACTGAATATACGAAAGCGATGACTCCTGTAGTTCCGAATGGTCCACCCCTTTCAAGATGACCATCGTTTCGTGTGCATTGTTCTCAACACAAACCGTGCGGCTCAGACAGAATATCCTCAGAGTCTCCTAGACTCTTGAGAGGATTCAACACTCCTTCTGGAATAAAGGGATTAAGCTTTAAGAGGTATAATAAGCTTCTTCTGAAGACCTACGGTAAAGCTTCATAAGCTAAAACCTACGCCTGTAGGAACCTCAGTGAAACTCTTATTGTTCAAAAGCTAAAGCTTATAGCTTACGTATTTTAAATCTTTATCTTAAAGTCAATATGATAAGTTCCTAAATAATTCAATCTACTCGTGAAAAAATTTAATTTATTATTTATTATTTCAACACGCAAAGCAAGTGTTTCTCAACCGCATTGAAGACAATTATTCTCCTTGATCGTATTTATCGTAGTTCCACTATCGTCATGGCAAAAACTGAATTAATCTAATAATCTTGCATATGTTTTTAGTGATATTTGAAAACCTATGGGAGACACTTAAATCTGATATCACTATATGTGTAAAGCACAAGGTCTTCGGCCAATGTGTTACGCCCTTCATGACTTATGGAGTTGAAACCCTAACCAACAGAGCGATGAAAAGCTCAATGTTGAAGATCTCCCTCAGGGACAGGGTCATAGACGAGGATATAAGCCGAAGAGCAGCTGTTATGGATGCAGTGGCGCGAATAACATCTCTAAGGTAGAACTGGGCTGGTCATATTGCCAGATGAACAGTGGAACAAGATAATAGTCGAGTGGAGACCATGGCAATAGTCAAGAGCACCACCTAGATGGACAAATGACGTTGAACGCGTCCGAGAAAACTGGATGCAAACTGCGCAGCATCGAAAAGGGTGGAAAATGCATCGGAGGTCTATTTCCAGCAGTGGACGTAAATCGGCTGATTAATGATAATGATGATGATGAATCTGTCATTAATTTGAATACCAAAGCAAAAACAAAGCTACAATATGACATATCGTTCCTGATTTTTATTTTCGATTTTCACATTGGGTGTTGATTGAAACTGATTGATTAATTAATTGAAATAAGTGTTTCGCAAAGTCCTGATCTATTTTGTTGGAATTAGTTTAGATTCATGCCTTGTAAAATGCTTGCAGATTATTTCAGAAAAAATTAGATTTTGCTTGGAAGTATCGGCTTATTCCCAACTCAACTCCAAAAGCAGAATGACATGCTTTTGAGTCTGAAAAGCTGTTTATTCTCAGCCAAAAATAAATGGCCGAAATTTGCTGTTATATATTGGAATTTGCAGTAGTTTTAGCACTCAATTCTATATTCAGCATAATAATTAAAATCCTCAATTAATTTTTTTTAGCAAATTGAGCTTGTTTTTTTTTAATGAATTTTCCTTCACTGATACTATTAGCATTTCATGACTCCTAATTTGTTATTGTACTGTACTACTGTACAAACTGAATAAAAATGCTAAGTTAACCCCCTCGTAAATCACATTTCAACAAACAAAACTGTGTTTCCTTTGGCATTGTTAAATACCCCGCAAAAAGATACAACAAATACCATAAACACGGTACGCTTTTTGCAAGCATAGTCGGTTTCAAGCGATGCTAATAACACTATTTCTGGCCACGTTAATTCTAATGACTATATACGAAATGATGAAAATCGAAAAACGCAGAAAATATTTGCCGGCGAAAATTAAAAAGTGTCCTCAGACTGGTGACTTCTTTATAAAATCGATCGATAGAGACGTTAGGGTGTAAGTAATCCAGGTTTCCATTTGCTCTGTTTCTAAATGGGTGAATTTTCTTTGTAGTCATCCAATAGAAGATCAGGACAGAGTCGTTGTGCAATCAAGAACTGATTTTAAAGGAAGTTCTCCAAAAAGGTTAGTACCGATCATTGTACTAAACAGCGAGCAATTTAATATTTCATTCAAATAGATTAATAAATCAAGGTTCAAAACCGCAGGAAAACCATTCAAATGTCAGATAATTTGAATAGCCTTGAAGATAATAAATTAAGATTCATTTATTTAAAACCAGGGAATTTGAAAGTTGCTCCAAAATATGTATTTATATAAAAGTAAACAAACTTAGGGAAAAAATTACTAAAATTATAAAAAAAATAAAAAAAAATTTGTGATTTCATATTTGTTTCTTAATCAGAGAAACATTCCTGTTATGGTAAACAAAAGGTTTTCTGTTGCTGCTACTATTTTGGGTTAGTTTGGGTTAATATTCCTGCCTAAGTTTTCTTTCTGTAATTAAAGTCATGGCCATGCAGGTATTTTTATATTTATTTTTACCGAAAAGTACGATATATATTTTTAATGGAATATCCTGTATATAGGGTGTTTAACTTTTCATGACTTCCAATATCTGTTAATCTGGTTTTTACAAAATTTTTGTTGAAGGTACCAACCCATCAGGTGATATTGACGAAATAAAAAATATATTATAACTTCCACCAGTGGCGTTCGTCGCTATAATATAAAAGGGCATTTTTTTCAGAAAAACGTATTAGGCAATTTTTTGATAATGACATATTTTTGTGGGACGCAATCGATAACCCCCTCTTATACCATCATTTAACGTAATAGCAAACAGAGTGCTCACATCATAAAGTAACAAAATTTAACCATTTATAGCCTTCCAAATGATGAAATGTCTTTTCTGGAATTAACTGATATTAAGTAAGCAAGTTATGTGAAAATAATTCTGATTTTAATTAATGAATATTTAATTAATCAATGCAAAATTAAATTTCTTTATTTTATTATGTAGTCACCCTGTTTGCTATTGCTTTAAAACATGATATAGGGTGTTTTCAAATATGCCAAACAAGAATATGACATTATCTGATTGTTTTAAAATTGCCTAATATATTTTTTTTAATTTTTTGTTTTTAATTTTATTATAGCCACGAGTACCACTGATGAAAATTAAAGTTTCTTATCGCACCATAATCACTTGATAGACAGGTACTTTCAACAAAAATTTTATAAACATCGAACTACTATTAACAGAGCTATAATATGGGAGAATGAAAAGTGAGAGAGACTGTATAAATGAATTTTTAGATTTTGTCTTCCATTCTGAATATAATCTATATATAATATCATATTACTAATTTGAACCATTTTCGACTTGTTAACGATTGCAAATGTAATGGTATAATAGGAAATGCATAAGTCAAAATATATATACAGGGTGGTCCAAATTATAATCGGGAAACTTCGACAGCGTATTTAGCACTTAAAAATAAGTAAATAAGTCTATATAAACTTATATCCGAAAACGCCTCATTTCGGGTATACAGGGTGTCGAAATCTTGGGAAAAAAATCGGTTTTTTCCATTTTTTTTTTTTAATTTCTTAGATTATGCTTTCAAACTCGGTCGGTATTATTATCACTTAAAATCAAATTTATAGCACTGAATAACTAATTTCTTTTTTGTCAGTGGCGTCCGTGAGAACGTTTTAAATAATTTAAGTAATAAAAATTATGTTACGCCACTGCCTTTTCATAATTTTATTAGCATATTCAAATGCATTAATCAAAACTGAAGAAAAGTTGACTCTTTGGTTTTTCCGCTAAAACGGACCGTTTTCGAGAAAAAAATTATTTTTCGATTTAATGTATTAAGGTTTGTGAAACAGAATTAAGTACGTATGTACCGGGTGTTTCACTATAAATGAAACCCCCCTTGAACTTTCTTAATTGACGTTTTAGAAAAAAACGTTAAATACAAAAAATAAAGGGTATGATGTGAAGTTTTTTGTGGCAAAGCACAGTTGTATACAGGGTGTTCCACAAAGGCGGGATTAAACAAAGTTTTATTTTTTTAAATAGAACACCCTATATATTATTGCATATTTGGATTTTGCGGAGAATTCTAGACATATTTCATAAATAATGTCCTATACCTATCTGTTACTGTTTTTGAAATATTGACAGTTGAAAATCGACCATTTACCAAGTTTGACAGCCTGTAAAATCTAAACGGCTAAAGATAGAGCAAAATAGTTTGCACTTTCCTATCTTGGTTTTTCATAAGCTATCGTTTGACACTAATTTTTTTATTTAACCAGAGGTTAAGAAGTTCCGGTTGAATTTAACCTCTGGTTGAATCTAATATTAGTGTCGAACGATAGCTTATGAAAAACCAAGACAGGAAAGTGCAAACCATTTTTCAAAAACAGTAACAGATAGGTATAGGACATTATTTATGAAATATGTGTAGAATTCTCCGCAAAATCCCAATATGCAATAATATAAAGGGTATTTTATTTAAAAAAAAAACTTTGTTTAATCCCGCCTTTGTGGAACACCCTGTATACAACTGTGCTTTGCCACAAAAGACTTCACATCAGACCCTTTATTTTTTGTACTTGACGTTTTTTTCTAAAACGGCAATTGAGAAGGGGGGTTCCATTTATAGTGAAACACCCGGTACATACGTACTTAATTCTGTTTCACAAGCCTTAATACATTAAAACCAAAAATAATTTTTTTATCGAAAACGGTTCGTTTTAGCGGAAAAACCAAAGAGTCAACTTTTCTGTAGTTTTGATTAATGCATTCGAATATGCTAACAAAATTACGAAGAGGCAGTGGCGTAACATAATTTTTATTATTTAAATTATTTAAAACGTTCTCACGGACGCCACTGACAAAAAAAAATTGGTTATTCAGTGCTGTAAATTTGTTTTTAAGTGATAATAATATCGACCGAGTTTGAAAGCATAATCTAAAATTTTTTTTTAAAAAATGGGAAAAACCGATTTTTTTCCCAAGATTTCAACGCCCTGTATACCCGAAACGAGGCGTTTTCGGATATAAGTTTATATGGACTTATTTACTTATTTTTAAGTGCTAAATACGCTGTCGAAGTTTCCCGATTATAATTTGGACCACCCTGTATATAAGTTTACGATCGACAATCGTCGAGGAAGGTCATAAAATTCGTTGGCGCGTAAAAAGTAGTGTTTTATATATTTATTTATTTAATAAATTCGTCACAACTATATCCTTAAAACAGGAAAAAAAATTATGAATCTGAGGGGAATAACGACGATTTAAATCGTATGATTGCTGATTATAAAAAGCGGAAAAGGAACAACAAACAATACTCACGGGAACAAATTCGAAACATAATAGGCGATGTTTCACCATCAGTCCAAAAAAAAAACAAAACATATCAAGTTCAACAACCCACCGAAAAGCAAACTGAAAATATAAACAAACAAAAAACGTCTACAAACAAAACATGGAATCTACCCAAACAGATAAGAGAAGCAAACAATGAAACGTACAGATACCTTTTCTACATAAATAAAAAGGACCATATCAATAGGATTGCAATGTCAGAAATTTGGGAGAATAAACAACCACACAATAAGGATGTAATTTTAACAACAAAAATGGGATTTTTGCTAAAAACAAACGTCAACAAAGAGAAAGTTATGGAATCGTTAGACAATTTAATGAATTCTAACTTGATCACTCAATTCAAAGAAACGACCACAAACATTAGGAAATCAAACATCACTACTAGCCAAGTGGACTCATTTTCGGCGGTACTACATAACGTCGAAGAATACATAACGGACCTACAAATATCAAACTACCTCAACGAAATAAACGTCACACATCGATTTTGCGAAAGAATAATCTCCCGAGCAACTGGCAAGCAAACTTCAATGGGCAGAATAATCACTGGAGATACTGAAGCCTATGAAAAAGTGATCAATCATGGAATATTCTATAAAAATCGCCACTACCGTGCATTTCCCAGCTTATCCCCCAAACTTGCACCAATTTCATGCTCAAAATCCCTACAATTTACCCACAAAACCGAAAATTGCAACACCCCACTGACATGTAACAAATGTGGAGACAACCATAGCACAGCCAAATGCAAGACAAATCTTCCCCCAAAGTGCAACGCCTGTGGAGCTGAAGACCAGCAAGCATGGGCATTCAAATGTCCTAAGCGTCCAACAAGTCCAATCGAAGGTATACACAACATTAAAATAAAATCTTTAAATAAAAAATCCCACGAAATACCCGCAAACACTCAAGAGTTCACAAACCAGTTACCGTTCATGACAGCATCATTAACACATATATACAGCAAATCAATAAGCCCAAAAACACCAATAGAGAAGAGCTAGTCCTTAAGCTACGTAAAAGGTTTGTAGAAGAGTTCAATATAGACCCCTGCATCGCTTTTCCAGGGTGAAACCGAGCCTTTATTTTTATATTTCATCTGTATGGCCCAAACTCCACATCCCCTACCGAAACCAAACAGGGTGAAGTCGTGCCAGCCAATATTAACCATGCTTAAAATCTTATATGCAAATATTAACAGCTATTTACCCAAAAAACATCTTATCAACCACTACATAGAGCAAAATGATATTAACTGTGTGCTTTTCGTTGAAACAAAAACCAATGGACATTCTAATACAACATTCAAAGATTGGAAAACAATTCAACGCAATGGAACTACCTTAATTAATACAAGAGGAGGCAGCCTAATACAAGTTAGCCCTAGGCTTAAAATGAGAAAAGATAGTACCCTGTAGTCAATAACCCATATTTCTATACCCTTTCTCGAAGACAATGTACACATTTTATTAGTGTATATCCATCCATCAGCATCACACATAGAAAACACTATTTTCACAAAAGCTGCCATGTACAAGTACTGTATTATTATAGGAGATTTTAACCCTGGTAAAAATAGACGTAAAAACCTCCAAACAAAGACTTTATTAAAAACTCCTCATTTAATAAAGCTTCCACCCCACCTACATTTATTATGCCCAATAACCCAGATAGCACTCCAGACCTAATTCTGTTCACAGAAAATCTTAAACAAAACATATCAAGCATCCAAACAACATCAGATCTAGGCTCCGACCACCTAGCAATACAAGTTGACATAGACTTACATAGAAGCATACAAGATACAGATATTGACACAAAGATTAACTTCGAAAAATGTGATACAGAAAAAGTTGCAGAATATATGAAGGTATTTATAAATGCAAATCAGCACATTAACAAAGACGCAATTCAGGTTTTCAATTACTCCCTATCTGAAGCTATAATCAAGTATTCTCCCAAAATCAAAACCAGGTACTTTTTACACCAACTATACTTACAGAATATCAACAAAAATTCAAACTACAAAACAAACATTAATACCTACAACAAAAACATTCAATCACTTATTGCTCAATACAGGGAACACAGTTGGATCCAGACATGCAACGACATTAACCAACAACAGGGCAAGAAATATTGGCAACAAATCTATAAATTAACAAAATACAAACCTAAACACCACATTGCCGACTTGAGCGAAGGAGACCAAATATTTCTGGAGGATGCAGAAAAAGCCGAAGTATTCGCTAGACATTTCAAAAAAGCCTTCCAAGAGGATAAAGACCCGACCTTTGACAGACAAAACTTTGAGATAATCAACAACTGGCACAATGATTTAGATATAAGTTCGTAATATGCCTTTTTGTCCGAAGCGACCTTTCATGTCACCGCGAGGAAACACTCGAACCGAACAACCTTGACGTCATGTGGCTCAAGTTCACCGCCAAGGGATTAACCAAGTTTATATGTTGTCTCTATCGCCCTCCGAGCGATAGAGCCTACCAAAGCTTTTTCTCAACACTAGCTACCACCTTTGACTCAACACCAACTGGCTCAAACATCACAACAAGACCGACAACGAAGGTAGAGAGGCTGAAGCATTTGCCATCAGCTGCGGGCTTACTCAACTTGTAGACGAACCAACTCGAATCTCAGAGAGGGGCGAATTCGCCGCCCTCCTGGATCTTTTTCTGACCACCAATCCTGACCAGTACAAGGTTACAGTTGGTCCGCCATTAGGTACCTC
>JAEQML010075808.1:0-13665 GCA_016904865.1 Pissodes strobi
AACGTTTTGCCTAGTTGTCATACTACACAGAAAAGAATTCTGTAAGTTTCAAAAAAATATTGCTTAGACCAATTAAATATATGGAGCTTTCACTAAGAATCAATTACTACTAATCACCTACCTAACTGATACTCAATATTATCTTATTACAAAAGATATTATGTTTTGCACTATTAAAATCGTAGCCATATGGAATTATGGTTATATCATTTAGCAAAATAGTACCTATCATTAATATTGACCGCTATATAAAATTTAAATGTGTACCTTCTGGAACATGGCTGGAACCTATAGTTTTTATTATGTAAACACTGTAAAATGAAAAAATTATGGTTAGTCAATTTCATGTCCTGACGATACAAAGGTCATTGGAATAGACATTATTCACGTGTAGTCTTAATATGTTATTCAACATATAATCAATTACATAGAATTTTCCATTGTTTTGTTTAACTTTAGAAATTGAGGTTTATTAATAATTATAGGTCTGATGAGCATTATAAGATCCTTTACACAAAGAGTGCACTATACAAAAATCGGCCTTTCCCATTGGTCGATCCGCATGACCCTCCGCCCGCTTCGCTCGCTACGGGGGCTCAAGAAAAGAAAACTAACCAGGTGCTAACCCAATCTAACCCAGGACATACCGAAAATGAAGAAAAAAAAGCTGTTTAGAAACATAATCTTTAAAAAAAAATAAAAAAAAGCAACGGGGTTCGAACCCGCGTTTTCCAGGCGAGACCCAACGATCTAAACCTCTACACCACAAGAACTCTTAATAGAAATCGATTGCATCACGCAGACATATCGTAATACGAGATGGATCGACCAATAGGAGAGGTCGATTTTTACATAGTGCACTATTTGTGAAAAGGATCTTTAAATGCGTCTGATGATGCTCTTAAAGCGAAACATGTAACTTTAATCACCAATTTTTTGACATAAAGATACTGTAGATTTGGAGATTTGTTTTTGTATTTTTTTCTACTTAAACAAGGTCAGTATCTTAGTGAAATATGGATGATTTCTTTGATTTAACTAGTAAACTCTATTATATCAATATGGGGTGGTTTATATAATTATTTGTACAAAACAAATAAAGAACATACATAGTGTAAAATTAATATGCACTTCCATATATTTTCATGAAACTCGCAAAAATAATGTGAACCATTCATGTAATACTAGGAAAAATAATTACAAAAAGCCTTATAACTCCTTCATATTTAAAAAATGTTCTACGCAACAACAAACAAACTAGTTGCAATAAAATAAATAAAGCAAAAAACAATATTTAGTAAAGTTTTCACCAAACACGCCCACGAACACAAGTATTTTGCACTATTACAACTATTTGCTTATCATCTAATTCTGATAATATGTTTTCGATCCATTGTAAATATAAAATAGTTTATTTTAAAAAAAAAGTTGATAAAAGATGTTATGTAAGTAAGTAATAATTGTGAATGAAGGAATCCAAGAAGTTTGCACTAATGAAGTCATTATGTAAATAGAACTTATACAATCTGCAAGAGAGCTCAATTCATATTTCTCTTACTTACTTGTCGACTAATTCCACAGGCAAGTTTCGTTGACACCCAACATTCTATAAAGAACTGATAAATTATAAAAATTTTCTTCATCTACAAAAATGTCCAAGAGGAGTGCAATTATCGGAAGTAATTGCACAAGTGCATCAAAATTACCGATAATTTTGCATGACAGCGTGTTGTCTAAAAACTGCATGAGTTCATTTTCATATTTTGGAGAAAGAGCCCGACACCGAAGGTGGAGGGCTCTTTTTACAAAATATGAAAATGACCGAATGCAGTTTTTCTAAGACAACACCCTCGAATGCAAAATTATCTGGTTATTTTGATGCACGAGTGTAATTCGGGGGAATATTTCCCGAATAAGGACATGGTTTAAAAAATCTTTTTATTCTTTTTTTTTTTAATACAAAAACGTTGTAACTGTAAACAAAGTACAGAGACGCAAAAATACGATATTTTTAATCCGAAACGAGACATTTTTAATAATATATATTCCCTTGACTTTGACGTTATTTATAAATTGTCGCTGCCAAGTTTACAATGGAATTACCATAGATACGTACGATGCAATTATCGCTGTGCTCTTTCGGTTTCTACAGTGCAATTATCGCTGTAATTTTCCGAGAATTGCACTCCTCTAATGGGATTTTTTATACATGAGGGAAATATTCGATTAAATACAGCGACAGTTTTTAAAAATTATTCGGGAACGAAAGACAACATCGATTATTCAACTGCAGGTCTAACGTTACAATTTCGAAACGCTAGCCTAATAATATGTACCAACCTTTACTCTCATTGAAACATCAGCTCTATAAATCACATAGAAATACGGAAAATATAACTAAACATGATTTAACGTCTGTTTTCATTAATTTTGTACAAAATATATTCTCACTGCCAGTTTAAAATAGTTAAATAACACTTCTTGCCCACCAGTCATTCAAAAACATTATGTCAGTTAGTTGCCAGATTGATTACAAGTCACTTATTCATGACATATTCTAACGAAACTACATTCGCTCATTTTCATAATGAAAATTAACTCATGCAGTTTTTAGACAAAATGATTGATAATTTTGATGCACTTATCACATATGATAACCAAATTGACTTTGTTTTAATCCAGAAACCAATTTATCTTACCAGTAGGTCGCCGAATATAAACCTCAGCCCAACCTTGACACCAACAAGCGCAAGTATATTTGTCTTGCTTACATTCATCAGTCTTGAACATCTCTTGCAACTTGTTCGTAACTAATTCCTCACCGATCTTTCCTCCTTCCTCTTGAGGGGAGCTCACCGAGTTGTTTGATTTATCATTGGAATTTTGACGGCTAGGTTCAGTACTGCTGCTACCTAGATATAAGAATTAATTTGTAATATTTGGCCCATAAGTGTTTTCTTTTAGACAAGTTATCATGTAAATATTTTCGAAGCTCCCTGAACCAATCAGACCCAGTTGACGATGTTTGACTCTTTTTGGAGAGATAAAATACAAAGGGGCTTCTGCAAATAACAAATTTCCGGTGTATTTCACCTTCATTTAATGAGGAAGTCTCCTGAAATATTAGACTGATTATTTCTTACTGCAAACTATAGCAGAGTGAAAAAAAAATCGATACGTATTTTCTTATTTCCACTAAAGATAATGCTGCCAATTTTTTGTTTTGTATATATCGATACACTAAGCAAGGTGCGACGTAACAACAATTCATGTGCATTGTGACGTCATAAGCACATTTCTAGGTGTTGTGTCTGCCTCATTTTTCGACTTATAAAAAAAAGAAATAACACGTCCACTGATTTTTCATGGGCTATCGAAATTAGCAATAATTTTTTTTTATGAAACTTCCTTATTAAACCGAAGAGAAAATTAAATAGTTTCAATATGGATGTATTACAATTAAAAACTATTCCATTTTTCTTGCTATATGAAATGTGTATTTATTTATTAATTACAAGGAGGGATATCTTCAATTCAGTAATAAGTATAGATAACGTCCATATATACAAATAAAACAAAAATACCTAAAGATAAACTGTAAAATAAATATAAAAAGCCATTAAAATAGGTAAACTAAAATCTGATTAAATCACGACATCGAATTTGGCAAAAGGATTTCAAAAAATCCAAATTACTTTGACTGAGAACCAATGTTGATGCACTTAAAATAATTCTATTAGAAAGCAACACGGAATGGGATAATCTAAACATAGATTCTTGTTGGTATATGAAGACATATTTTGTTGAGAAAATACGATGCTCCTATGGTACTATGGAGATTGCTAGACTTACCCCCGGATGCACCGTATGAACTTAAACCAGACTAGTTGCTTAATCCGGTTTAGGCCATATTTTTGTAATGCACCTACACATTTTACGTTGTTAATCCAGTTTAAAGTAATCCGGCAAAGTTGATGGTTTAAGCGTGTTTTTATAACCTTATTTTCTTGTTGACTTGTTTGGAGTTGAAAGTTATTTTTTAATATGGAAATCGAAGACGAAATTTTCATTGAAGACGATCATGAGAAACTAGATATAATTATTAATTTTGGATTTTCTAGAAGAAATTTGTACAGAACAAATTATTTTAATGAAATGGATAACCTTTCATTCTTCAAAAGGTTCCGGCTCACCAAACCGAGTGTTCTCCAATTATTGGAACTAATTGAAAAAGGATTGGAATATGACAATGATCTGCGAGTTAATATAATATGCATTATATACTAAGGTCAAATAGAGTTACTTAAGCAGATTTATGATCCGGTTTCGCTTGTTTTAAAGATTTTTGTCCAATATTTTTCATTTTATTTTTGCCATTTTCACTTGTTTGTTACAAATATATAACAATCCCCTAATTTCAGAAATAACAGTTTAACCCCAATGAACCAGCTATTAATAACATTAAGGCTCTATGCTTGTGCCGATCATCAGACATCTATAGGATATTTTATAGGAGCCCATCAAACTACTGTTTCCCGAATTCACAAAAAGTGACTGATGCCATAGCTCAATTATTGAGACCAAATTTTATAAGAATGACAACCAACTGATCATGAGCTGACTGGAATTGGAATAGGTTTCTATGGAATATCTAGATTTCCCAAAGTGGTAGGATGCATAGATGGAACCCACATCAAAATTGAGTCCCAGGTTCGTGATTGCAAAAATAATTTTGGAAAATCAGTTTAAGCTTAATAATAAACAGAAAATACTCTTTAAACTAGTAAACAAATTATAGTGTTTAATTATTTTTTTAAGATGGAGAGAACCCCGAAGTGTTCCGTAATCGAAAATCAATCGTCTCTATAAATACCCAAGTAATCTGTGATAACAGATTAAAAATTCGAGATATTGGTGCAAGATGGCCTGGATCAGCCTATGATTTAACCATATTTAATAACAGTAGAGTAAGAGCAAGGCTAGAAAATAATGAATTTCCAAATTCACTACTATTAAGTAGGTATGCTAGTATTTATGACATTTTGGCCTGTATTGTAATTTAACTTGATGATCTTGAGAGTACTTCATCTATTATAAAGTACCTATTGATTTTGAAATGTTTTTATCCTTATTTCCAAATCATGGAGCACAATATTGTAGTTATATAAAAAAGTATATCTAAACAAAATTATCAAATTCATTATTGAAAAAAACATTGCATTTTAGGTGATAGTGGATATGCAAACCGAAATTATTTATTAGTTCCTCTGCTGAATCCTATTACCAGACAAGAACAGTTATATAACGAGGCCCATATTCGTACCAGAAATTGTGTAGAGCGACAAATAGGTTGCTGGAAAAGACGATTCCCAGTGCTGGCCCATGGTTTGAGATGCAAAGTAGCGCCTAGCTGCAATATAATTATAGCTATAGCTTTGCTTCATAACCTTGCCATAGATAATAATGAAGCGGTTCCTCCTCCACCAGAGAATCTTAATGAAGAGCAGCTTAATTATTTAATTGCACAGGGAAACATTGAAGATGTACCCCAAGAAGGAATCCGTAGGGAACAGATTGCAATTTTTGATTATAGACGTCATTTAATAACCAATTATTTCGGACAATTGTAAAGAAAAGAAATGTAGATAGTTGCAATCCTGTTCTAAATGTCAATTATCATATATTGTTAAAAATTAGTAGGTTTGAAAGTATATAGGTATTGTAGTATATTGCATTACTTTACGACTGCAGTAAAAATTATGCGAAACAAAAAAAAAGAACAACATTACTTACTTGCCAATATTTTAAAATATCTTTGCTTTGTTTCTTTCCCCTTTTATAACGTAAAAGAAAAACTACACTTATTTGAAGACTGTATTTTAGGAAAGTAAAAGAATTAAAACTGCTGTACTAATTCAATTCTTACAGGATTAAATACATATTTTATTAATATTTTTCTGTTATTGTAATCGCAAATAGAAAAGAGTTTAGAAGATTTCTTATAAGCAGCTTCTAAATTGAGAAGTTCAATTTTTAATTTTTTTTTTTCTTCTTTTTCCAGAGATAATATCTCGTTCTGCTGCTGAAGAATTTCAAGTTTTTTCCTTTGTTCTTCTCGTGAATAGCTTTGAGATTCAGTGGCTTGCTCTATTTGTTTTTCGATTAGAGCGAGTCGACGATCCAACAATAAATTATATCTCAGAGCACCAAATTATTTCTTTTAGATTGGATAGAAATAAAATAAATACTCAGTATTAAAAGCAAATGATAATCACCAAGGTTGATGAGATATAATTTAGAAATGTATATTCTGCAACTCTGGTGACAAAACAAGCCAAATTCAAAACTTGACAAAGTACAAAAACTTTTTAGTCTTAACTACTCTAAGCATTTTAATTGCAGTTTGATTTAGTTAACGCGTTTTAATTGTAGTTAATCATTTAAATTTTTAGATTCCATGCTTTTAAAAGCGAAGACAGATTTGTTCTCGAAAAGCAGTCTTTCTTAGCTAGGTCTTTTTGTCGCTTAAATGGCACTTGCGCCTTTTTCAATTCTATGGAAGTAATACTTGAAGCGAAAACAATTCCACAATGTGATTGAAAACATAAAAATGCATTATTTATATTTTGACAAAAGGAACTTATATCACGGCACATAATGTGCCGTGCTTATATACTCCGCATAATTCCTTTATACATCAGACGAGGGTGACCTTTCACATTTACCGACTAAAAAATGTATTGTCAAAATTCATTACTTAAAAATTGTCCATTTTTGCTGAAGAATATATTAATAAGGAGTTTTCTGAAGCTTATCCAATCGCTTGATATTTATATACTAGAATATGGGAATCCCTACATAACCCTACATAATTCACCAAACATATCCAATGGCGTCAAAAAATTATTCATTGGGCAGGATTTGTAGGAAATGAATTATCAGTCCATAGTTCGCAGAAAAAATATCTGGGACTTATTCAAACGGAAGTAGTTCGGTTCTGCGTTGGCCGACAGAGCGAATGAAGAAATAATTTTTCAACAGGATGGACTATAACGTGTTTGCAGGCGGATATCTCGCCATTAAAATTTTTCATTATAAAAGTTGTTTGAGATACTAAGCACACGATAGGTTAGCTTAGCATATCAATAAAAATAGCAACATTAAAAAAGAAGGCGGTATTGCAGTCATCAGCTATCAAACTTTTTCATAATATAGATATACATACTTGTCCACTTCCTATTGCAAATATTAAATATTTCTCTTTCAAACTTGCAATCAAAAGACGAAGTACGTATATTTAATTAGTATAAGTATATAAATAACAGGTTCATACCAGTTGTAAGCAACCTGTTATCAGTTCTGGTATTGCACACGTTCCAGCACTTGTCGCACAGCCCCTGCTTCAGAACCTTCTGTGAACAACCACTTGTCGTAACTGTCACAAGCTTGTTGCCAACAAGCCAAGTCATTGACTGTCCTCCATTCAGCAGAAATTCGGCACCAGGTAACCTAAAATGTTGACAAATGCATGCAGATTACTTAAACAGTTTTATCAATTTGAAGAATGTAGTAAATACAATGAATAGTTTCGGCGGTAGGATCCTTGTGAAACATCACTGAATAATAATACTTGGGATAATTAGTACACTACTTTTAGATGTTTCAAAATAATTTAATGATATATTTTTCTTTACATATGTTTCGGTTTGATGAGGTCTTTATCAAGAGTAGTTGTATACTAAAGTCTAAATTGTTGTACCCTACTAAACCGCCTGACGATATTTTGTTTTTATTGCACTGTCAATTATGCAGGTGTTTAAAGAGCAGGTCAGTTGGTCGTTGGTATTTAAAACGTCTGCTTTTTTGTGACTTTTCTAGGTACTCCAAAAGGTTCAGCCTTTTGTTTTTTGTTTCCGTGTTAAAGTTTGACATTATTCGTATCTATAAAATGGTTATTTTCTATACAATGTTTTGCTAAGCCAGAGTTTTTAATATGATGTAAAATCGATTTTTTGTTCTTTAATCCTAATATTTAAGTTTCGATCAGTTTGTCCTACGTATACAGCTTCACTCACACAATTTATTTTGTAAACGCCAGATTTAGATTGTTTGTCAATTTTGTCTTTAATATTTATTAATCTTCTCCCTAGATTATTCTTATTAACCTGAATTGTTTGGCAGCCAAATTTATTTAATTTTTTTCCCATCATCCAACATCAGAAATTGATCTACACTGAACTCTTGAAGAAAGAAGGTCATTTTGTGTTATAGTATAGAGACAGGATAGTTCGTGAAGATAATAATTTAATAGTGAACAAACATTATAAAACTCTACTTTAAAAACTGTTACACCTATTGATGTAAGTATACAGCAACACAGCAATCACACTTTTTATCCAAGAATTTTGAATCTCACAGATATAGTATTTACAGACACTGAGAATAACTTATTAGTAAAAGGGCTCAAATATTCTCCACAATCCTACAACTAAAAAGATTTTGAACTTTTGGGAGTTAATACACAAATAGCAATAAATTTTATTTCAAACATTTCGCAACTAAACAAATCTAGCATCTCTGAAAAATTTAAATCTAATTCAAATAACTGAATAAAAAAAATTACAACCTTAAACACAATAAAAGCAAAACTAACGCAAAATAACCTAATATTAACTAAAGCTGATAAAGGAAACAAGATAGCTGTTTTAACTAAATTAGATTATGATACTAAAATCAAAGAACTTTTGAATAATGGAGATTTCATAAAAACGCAAGACCAGACTAATAAATACCAAAAACAAATTATTTCATATTAAAAAATAACAATTCTGTACAGGGTGCTCACCCATAATGTCCCTCCCCTTTAACTTTGTTAACTTTTAAGGTACAAAAAAAATAAAAAAACAAAATTGTAGGGTTTTTTATGTAGTTTTTGCACACCTAAAGAAAAAAAGTTTTTGTACACCTAAGAAAAAAAAAATAAAACAGAAGTTACAAAAGCACTACTCGAAGCAATGAGGTCGAATTGAGGAAACTCACTATTTACACCTCAATGACTTCAAAAGCTAAAAAAAAGTTATATTCTTAGATGGCTGTTGCCATAAAAAAAATAAAAGAACAAAACAAAATAGCGACTTCAACTGTCAATAACTTCTAAAGTATTAGGAATAGGCATATAGTGTGTTATATTAAAAATCCTTAGAATTTTATGGAAAATCGAAAAATCGAATAATAAATGGGGGCTAGATTTAAAAAAATGTTTCTTTTTGATCTACCCTGTATACTGCACAATTTTTTGTTTTTTCCTTTACGTGTGCAAAAACTACATTAAAAGCCCTACAATTTCGTTTATTATTTTTTTTGTAGCTTAAAAATTAACAAAGTTAAAGGGGGGGACATTATGGGTGAACACCCTGTACTACCTGATAACTCACAAATTTTTCTCAAATTAATGAATCCATCACTCCTCCTTTTTTACGGCTTACCTAAACTTCATAAGGATAATATCCCAATCAGACCAGTAGTATTATATGTGAATGCTCCATGTTACAAATATACAAATTAAGTCAATTCGTTACGAATATTTTGCCAAAATTCATTAAATTCGATTCCAAGTAGTATGAACTTAAAAACTCCTTTGATTTCATTGATAAAGTCAAAAATATGAAAATTCCAAATAATGCAATATTGGTTTCCCTTGATGTGAACAGTCTGTTTAGCTCAATACCGTTAAACGAACTTTCACGTATTATTAACAGACTAATAGATAACTCTGATAATTTAGTAAAAGAAAAAAGCGATCTCAAATCTATAATTCGTACATATACAAAATTATTTCCAGGATAATTATGAAATATTCAAACAAATTAATGGTTTACCAATTTCACCTTTATTTGCCGAGATTTTTATGGCTGATTTTGAACAGCATTTATGCAACACCAACAATTCATTAATCAGAAATATATTTTTTTGGGGTAGATATGTGGATGACATATTTTGCATCTTTACAGGAACCAACAGAAACTTAGATGCCTTTTTAACATTGTTAAATTCCCTAAACAATAGAATTAATTTACCATGGAAAAACAACATTTTAAACTTTTTGGACATAAAGATTACAATGACAAGAGATTCGCTTAAATTTGATATGTATAGGAAGCCAACAACAACAGATGCAATAATTCACAAAGATTCTAACCAATCTTGGCAAGTAAAACTTTCAGCTTTTCAGCTTTCCCCTAGACTCGGCGAGTTTTCAAAAAGTATCTATTATCAAACAGATTGCAATTAATAACGATTATAAGGTCGCTTTGATTGACAAATTAATAAAGAAAAAACAGAAGACCATTTTAATAAACAATTTTATAACCCTACATTAGAATTAGAAAAGGAGCCGTTTAAATGAATCAATTATATTCCGAAATTACAAATAAAGTGTAAAAAAAATTAAATAAATTTGGCTGTAAAACAATTCAGGTTAATAAGAATAATCTAGGGAGAAGATTAATAAATAATAAAGACAAAATTGACAAACTATCTAAATCTGGTATTTACAAAATAAATTGTGTGAACTGTGAAGCTGTATACGTAGGACAAACTGGTCGAAACTTAAATATTAGGATTAAAGAACACAAAAAATCGATTTTACATAATATTAAAAACTCTGGCTTAGCAAAACATTGTATAGAAAATAACCATTTTATAGATACGAATAATGTCAAACTTTTACACGCGGAAACAAAAAGCAAAAGTCTGAACCTTTTGGAGTACCTAGAAAAGTCACAAAAAACCGACGTTTTAAATACCAACGACCAACTGACCTGCTCTTTAAACACCTGCATAATTGACAGTGCAATAAAAACAAAATACCGTCAGGCGGTTTAGTAGGGTATAACAATTTAGATTTTAGTATACAACTACTCTTGATAAAGGCCTTATCAAACCGAAACATATGTAGAGAAAAATATCTCATTAAATTATTTTGAAACATCTAAAAGCAGTGTACTAGTTATCCCTAGTATTATTAATGTAGTAAATATTCCATCTGTACTAAATATCCCAACCGATAGCCCAATCTAATATAAAAATCTCTACTCCATCAGAAATTATATCCAGAACCTTTTTTTTTTAATTTACTATGTTATCAAGAACTATCTGTAAAGTTCAGGGAATATCTATATTATAGCGTTAACACATTACAAATATTCAAATCGTAATAAATAAATAAATGGTCATCATAGAAATTTTGACCATTCTGAGTTGTAGTTTCCCAAACTCAACTGGTAGCGCTCTCTTCCAGACCCTGGTTCCATTTTGGTCTAAAAATTACATTCCAATAAAACAAGTGACAGGAAAAGACGCCGAACTTTCGCCTGCTTCTTAAGTACATTCAATGAACGTCCACAACTACAACATACTGAAATGCAGTATTCATACAATCGTAACAGTAGGATGGGACATACGGATGAGCAAGGTATCCAAGCAAAACATATAAAGAGTATGCCTAAAAACCCACGGCTGTAAAATCCAAACGTTGTTACTTCTCAAAGAGTAACTGATTTTGAAAATTCATGGCCGAATCCGGAAAATATTAGAATTAGATATTTCCATAAGGCTATTAAAATTCATCAACTTTCAATATATGTCGTGAATCTGGTTGGACGTCACTGACACTCAATGAGTCGTAAGTATTCATGGTTATGACACCAATAATAAATATTACTTCATTTATAGATATGTAACATTAAGAAAATTAAATAGAAATAAAAATACATATTGTAGCGCATCAGAAAAACACTCGGTATTTCATAAATTAGATCATGGCATCAGCCGAATATTTCGAGGTCTAGACGAACGTTATTTACATTACTACAAGTAATATTATTGTTTAACAGTGATGAACGAGAACGAGAAAACGAGATACTCGCCGCGGCTGATAAGGCCGAGATAACCTTGCTGAATCAGTATTGATATTGTAACATTATATTTATACTACGAACCTACACCAACCCACGAGGAGATGGGGTGATACATTGATATGTGTAGGTAGATTATAAAGGTATACAATATGTCGCGTTACTATCTTGTATATTCCTTGCTAGAATTAATACAGAACTCTATAGTGACCTGGAATTTTATTCAATACATAAAAGGAGTTCTACATGGCGATCCTGCCATTCGCAACGCGTGTCGTGAGTTCGTCGAGTGTGCCCGTCAGCGAATCCTGGTTGTAATCGAACGTGCCGCGGTGAATCCCTTATATAATGGGGAAATCCAGCTCTAAGCAAGCGGAGGTCACCGACACAGGTGTGGTGAACTCCAACTTTATAGTAGAACAGGAAGAAATCAGGATGCCGATGGACATAAGGGTAGCGATATACGCTCTGGTGGCAGCAGCTATGGCGGTGTTATTCCTAAAACTGAGAGCCGCTTACCGGAAGGGAGTAAAGCGGCAAATATCAAGAAGTATGGTGATCAATGCGCAGGCAGCCGAAGTTTAGCAGCTCATAGGACAGCAGTTGCGGATGAGTAAGACATTTTTTTTGTAAAATTTAAGTGATTGCGGGACTATTGAACAGTGAACTATCTTATTTTACGAATTTAAACATTTTATTATTCAGCATATTATTTTTTTTACTATTTATCATTATCATTATTCTTACCATATTCTTACTATAATCTATATAATTCTTACCGATTTATTATTGTTAGTATTATCACCGATACTAATTATTTTTACGATTTATTTTTATACATATTTATGGTATAGTTTGTAAACCGAGCGTTGATCGTTACGTCATACCTTGTCTTTCTCTCTCATACCACCGTCAATCGGGGGTGACAGAAATTTGACGTCACGGACGTACGTTGAGCTGCGCATGCTAGGATATCAGATGAAATTTCTCATCTGTCAAAGTGTCAAATATATATTTATTTATTTTATTTGAAGTTCCTCCAATGTATTTTTCTGTTTTTATTTGTGATTGTTATCGCAGTTGGAAATGCCTGGACATCGGTACACTGAAAATGAGCAAGTCCTCATTTTAAAACTAATAGAAAACGCTTTTACCCGTGAGTGCAGTATATACCTAATGTAAGTTGATACAAAAGTGCAATTTTAACAATATATAAAGAGTAGGATTATTAATTTGTTGTAGAGAGTTTCTGATGCTTTAGGAATATCGTCAGCCACTGTGCAAAGAATGCATTGAAAGGCAGTCTAGAAACTTGTTGACTTTAAAACCAAGGCAAATGTTGCTATTATTTCCTCTCATGGAGCGCCTCTTCACAAAGTTCATGGCCATACTATAAGGAGAGCATGTATGCTATGTATGAGAAAGGTAATCTGCATTTAATTTTTCATTATTTTAAATAATTTATTCATTATTTCGGTTTTATTGTAGGTGAACATCTCACACTGCGTTCATTGCAAACGAATCTGATGAATATTGACAGAGTGCAGATATCTACTGATCTGCTAATATAATCCTATTGAGATGGGATGGTCAGAACATAAGCGTTATACTACGAGGCTTGTATCAGTTCGATACATCCTCTCACAAGCAGATGCATCAGTTCGATACATCCTGTCACAAGCGAAGCTGTTTTAAATTTGTGGAATGAAGCACTTCAAAAGGTAAGAATCTAGTCAAACTTTTAGATATT
>JAEQML010075809.1:0-13665 GCA_016904865.1 Pissodes strobi
CAAACAGATGGCAATGGAACTGGTGGGTAGGTTTGAAGGAAATAAAAGGTGAGGGAGGGTGAATATGGGCAAAACAGGCAGAAAAACCTCATGGCACGGTTGACTAGGTTGTACACTCATATATACATTCACACATTCAGACATCCCCGCCCACCATATTCAAGCGAACCTGATTGGCGGGGCCCGCTGCCGGGCTAGTGGCGACAGATACAATCGTTTATCGCCATGTATTTTCTGTGCTCCTGCCACCTTGCAGTTTACTACGGGGGTATAGGTTCAGGAAAAAAAATGGTGGTTTTTCGATGTATGGGCCCGTGCTTGGCTCTCCGGGTCAAATCTGGCATCTGCGATATTAACCGTCTTCGGCGAGCCGCGAATACCATAATCATAAAACTTGCACGCGAGCTTATCCACGTATTCCTGTACGTAATTAATACGCGCCCATGCGTGCAAGTCGGTAGTCCTGGTATAGCGGCCCGCCGAAAACGCTGCCCTTAAAGGACGATGCAGTTTTTTAATTTGAGTATCCGAGACAGAGCACCAAACCGGTGCACCATACATCAGAGAGGGCCTGGTGATTGCCCTATAGAGGATAACTTTATTTCCGGGAGAGAGGAAGGAACCATGTCTGATAAGAAGCTTCAGTTTATCCCACACAATAAGATTTTTCTCTTCTTATGTGTGCAATGTGGTCGCAAAACGTCAGCCTCTTATCAAACATGATCCCGAGGTATTTGACCTTGGGTTTGGGAAGGGTAGGAGTGTCATTTATCAGGATAGTGAGCATTGCAGTGTTTGTAAATTTTCGGGTGAAAAGTGCCAGCTCAGTTTTGGAGACATTTAAGCGGATGAATTTCGTGCGTGATGAATAGTTTATATCACAGGCCGTTGTGCGATACCCGGTAGAACGCAAGCTATATATCCAGGAGTAACAAGGCGGTGCAATGCCCGTGATTGAACCCCTCGTAAATGTCGGACGCTATTTTCGCTGCGATCATATTTGTGCTATGCCCGCTGCGAAATCCGAACTGTTCAGGGCGGCCTTGCTAACCGGTAAGCTTGCTCATCGTATTGAGCAGCGAAATTGGCCTGTAAGAGCTCGTGAGTTTGGCGTCCTTCCTGGGCTTGGGGAACAGCACTATTCGCGCGATCTTCCATGAGCTAGGAAAGGGTTCCGAATAAACAACACATTCTTCCCCCATAAAGAACAACATAAATACAACTTCTATGATAACAGAAACAATAAATCAATAATCGATTACATCATCACTAACCGAATGTTCTTGCCGCAACAAATAGTAGAAATAAGAGTCCTGTCCTCAGCTAACATTGGAACAGACCACAGATTAGTACTGGGGAAGTTACGAATAGCATTTTCACCAAGCAAAAAGAAGCCAACAATTAAAACCGAAAAATTCAATATAGAATCGCTCAACCACGAAAGCACTAAACAACTTTACTCAGACCAACGCAAACAACATCTCGCTCTTAATCCAATAGTGAAAAATGACAATCCGAACACAGCATGGAATAAACTGAAAGATAACATATACAAAGGCGCAAAAGAAGCCTTAGGAACACGCATGGTAACGCAGAGAAACCGACCTAACAATAAACCCTGGTTCACTCCAGAAGTCAAAAACATCACAAAGGAAAAGAAGAAAATATATTTGCAATAGACAGAATTACCAACACCAGAAAACCGAAATAGGTGTATAGAAATAAGGAACACGGTTAACAATAGGGTTCGAGAAATCAAAGAAGAATACTGGCAGAGGTTCAGTAATGAAATGGAGGCGGATATGTACGGGGCACAAAACGTATCTGGAAATTATTAAGGGGCATGACAAATGAAACAATACAACTAAAAAACAATTACGGAAGGAACGTGGGAAACATATTTTAGAAATTTATACGCATACATAGAAAATCCAGTGAAAACACAAGAAACCACACAAAATGATCCCCTAGAAGAACACGCGTAAATCACGGTAGAGCAAGTAAGAGAGACAGTGAGGAAATTAAAAAACTGGAAAACTGCAAATCAAGATAAAATACCAAACGAGCTAATAAAATACGGAGGAACTGCCATCACAGAGGAATACACTAAACTGTTTAATATCATATTTAAATATAGAAGGATTCCAGAAGAATGGAAAAAGGAGACAAAACCGATACAGCAAACTACCGAGGTATAACATTACTAAGCACCTCGCTAAAACTCCTAACCTAGATCATTGCCGAAAAAATAACCTCAATAACGCCAATAAGTGAAGAACAACAATGGTTCCAAAAAAACCCGATCCACTACAGATCCATTATTCTTGCTCAGACAAATGGTAGAAAAATCCATAGAGTACAACACCCCTGCCTACCTTTGCTTTGTAGATTTAACCAAGGCTTTCGACAGAGTGCAGCTAAAGGACGTGATCACAACACGCCGAAAGAATATATCGAACTCATTAAGGATCTAAATAGTAACACACAAACGCAAATACTAGCAAACTCGACACCAACACAGCACCTCCGAACAACAGCAGCTATTCGCCAAGGCGACAGCCTTAGCCCTGCGCTATTTAACACAGTCATGGACGAATTAGTAAAAGTCGTAAAGAACACTGGATGCCGATGACGCAGTACTTATCGCGGAATCAGAAGATGACAGCCAAAGGTTATTACAAGCTTTTAACAAACAGGCAAGGAAACTTAACATGCAAAACTCCATAAACAAGACCAAATGCATGACTATAGCGAAGGAACCTTTGCACTGCAAACTGGCAATAGAAAATAACATTATAGAACAAACCAAGTCATTCGAATAACTAGGATGCAAAATCACAAGCGATGGGTTTCTGGAAGATGAAGTGGGAAAACAAGTCAATAAAGCTGCTGCAATATCAGGATATCTTAGATATCCAATCTGGAAAAATAAACATCTAAGAATAGATTTCAAATTGAAAATATACAAAGTATGTGTACGGCCGGTGATGACATATGGTGCGGAAACCAGGGCCGAAACATCAGTAACAAAGAGGATCCTAAGAACAACTGAGATGAAGACCCTAAGAGCAATAACGGGACACACACTAACAGGTAGGCAAAGAAACACAAACATAAGAGAAAGGTGCCAAACCGACGACGTGGTCAGATGGATAAGGAAAAGAAGAAGGGAATGGAACCAGCATGTCAACCGAATGAGTCCCGACAGGATAGTCAAGATAGTACGAAACAACACACCCCATGCAAGGAGACCTATAAGTCGACCACCAAAACAATGGCAAGATAGCTGGCAATCAACCTCGCAAGAATTGCTTCCAAGAAACCGGAACTAAACAGGCGATGCGCCTATATAAAGAGGAAGAAGAAGAGGAAGCAAACCTCAGTTCGGCAGACTTTGTTGCTCACCTAAACCAGTTCGTTGTATGCACATAGGTGCGTAGGGTCCTAACCTGCAATCCTATTTCCTACTTACATCCACGTTTTGCATGCAGACAGGTGCGTAAAGCTTGGTAACAGTAGTAACAAGCAAATATACCATAAATTCGTCAGTTCTAAAAAAGATAATTTTCAAAGTAGAAGCAGTTAGAGTGCAGTGCAAATACTGAGTGCAATTAAGTCAAAGCCAACCATAAATAAAACAAATTACAACTCTTAAAAAAGTATATTATAAAACAGTGACCAAAGAGGTACAGGTTCGCTGATATGTATGGGAACGGTCGATTATTGGCTAAAGTATACAGGGTATCAAAAAAAGTTGAATACAAAAGGTTTAGAGTTTTTGAGTCCCTATTAGACATTCATAATTTTAAGTATACAGGGTCGGTCATAAAGTCGTGGCACATCAAAGTTACATTTTTTTAAATGGAAACCCCTGTATATTATTGGATATTTCAATCCTTCCTTCATTTCTATGCAAAAATTGAATTATACATAATGTATCTAAATCCAACCATTTTCGAGTTATCCAGTGTTGAAAATATTACTTCAACAATTTCTAGGTATAGTTTTTAAAATATATGTGTTTGAAAAAAGAGCAGTTATTATTAAAATTATAAAATTTTGATTTAAAGTCCTATTTTACTGTTCGCCATTCACATCTCGACAATACTAAATCCGCTTCACAAAATTTTGTAGTGTATTTACAAGAGCTTTTTGAGAAATATTATGAATTTCATGCGTGATCCATGTTTGAAACTCTTCGACATTTTGGGGTCTATTTTTGTAAATGAACTTTTTAATACGACCCCACAAAAAAGTCAAAGGGGGTCATATCGGGAGACCTAGCTGGCCATTCAATGGTTCTCCTTCGCCCTATCCATATGCCAGGAAATGTTTGATTTAGAAAAAATACTTCAATTCTAAAATGCGAAGGTGCCCCATCCTGTTGAAATCATATGGGTTCTGCTATTAAATTTGGATCATTATTGTTCCGAAATAATCGAATAAGGTCTGGAACTATTGATTCTTGCAAAAGTGCCAAATATCGAGCAGAACTTAAATTTCCATTAATAAAATAGGGTCCTATGATATGTCCACCAATAATACCACACGAAACATTGACTTTTTGCGGTCGTTGGGTGTGAACTTGCTCTATGCGATGTGGATTTTCATCTGAACAGTACCTACAATTTTGCCGGTTCCTTGTCCATTCAAACAAAATGTAGATACGTCAGAAAACAAAATATTATTTGAAAAATCTAAATTTTGGCTCAATTTATCAATAATAACTTCGCAGAACTCGATTTTGCAGTCAAAATCGTCTTTATATAATTTTTGTAGTAGATGGATCTTATACGGACAAAGTTTTTCTTGCTTGGCAACCTTTTGAATTGAATATCGACTCATGTTGTGATTTAAGGTCAATTATTGTATGGAAGTTTTCAGATTCTCGACCACATCTAATATTACATCCAAAGAATTCTCTTCATTTGTCACTGTTACTGACCTTCCTACTTTAGGTCTATCGTTGACATTGCCAGTCTCACGAAAACGACTCAAATTTCTTGTAGATTTGGAATTATATATTATTATACAGGTCGTAACAATAAAACTGTATTATACATAGTGACGCAAGCCGTCCTATAAACAATTTGGACTACACAGTCAATCTCAAGACCTACACAATTTTCTATATGTGACAATATCAATATTTTATAACATGCATTTAGTGGTTTTAAAAAATCTGTTTCTTAACTCTAGCCGATAAGGATGTTTTTACATTGGAACATACGTTTTTTAAAGTTAATCCCCGCCTTAGTAAAGGTGGGTTCAAAACTTTAATTTTCAATTTTCTTAACACCGTGACTTTATTTAGTGATCTTCCGTAAAATCTGAAATTTTATGATAAGAATAATGCATTTGAAAAGAATAAAATGATACGAAATTACAAGATGCGGTTTTACAATACGCTAATACTTCCCATATTGACAAGTAACCAGGATTTTTCATGCGTGTATTCGTAATAATTGTGCTTCGTCTTTCAGTTTACTCTTCAGCGTTACTCAGTAAAAGAATTAATTTGTTGTTTTACTTTCTTGCGAAATATTCATATCCATACTATCATAAGAGCAAATCACCAAAAAAGATAGTGTAATTTTAACTTGCCATGTTTATGTCTTTGCTGTATCTCAAAACGTTTTCTGAAAATCTCAATTCATTAGTTATTAGATGCACATTTTAACATGCGCCTCGTCCCGGTTTTATACCCTCAAAATTCGAGATTTTGAACGATCATTGTGCTAGCTTATAAATTTTCATTTTATGGATAACGATCCCGTTTTCCCATTTACGCCGTCTTACCCGGGCAACTATCGTATTCTGTCCACAAGTAGTAAAAATGAGAGCATCCAACATTTACATGACAAAGCTGTGGTGGATGCAAAGCGGCACGAGAGGCGGCAATAACGAAAAACCGACCAAAGAAATGTAACTAGAAATATGACTTTATTACGCCTCAGTTTTGAATCAGCAGCAGGGGGTGGAATTCTCTATCATCCTTTAATTGGGAAGTAGTTTTTTATTCAACAACCGGTATCATATTGTTAATTAGCATAAATACGTTAGGATTTGGAACCTTCGGCAGAATGCATCAAAACAGAGTTTTATCCACTATACCGAAACAAAATGTGTTGCCCTCGACACGCGTTTCGCTGACCATGTTAACTTCATCAGAAGTTGATTACTTTTAATCATGATGCTTACTAACATGGTTAGTGAAATGCGCGTCGTCAAGGGAAAAAAATTATGTTATTATGTGGATAAAACTCTGTTTTCGTCAATAGCATATATTGTTATGCAGGACCCTACTGGAATTTCCTAACCGTTGTAGACTAATTCCTGACTTTATTATCTCATTATTTTATTATTTTGAAATAATATCTCTATAGTAAATTTATGAGAGATTAATTTCTGAATAGCGAAAGGCCTCATGCAGAATATAAACTAATAATTAAGTTTTGGCACGTAAGGAAATAATAGGTAAATGATGAAAACATCGGGACAAAAATTAGAAATATGTTTAGGTCGCGCGCAAAAATCTGTCATTTTGACGTTTTGCAAATAGTTAACAGTCTTAAATATTCGAAATAGCCTGAAAAGACATTCATATGATGATATTATAATCTTCACAGTTTAGAATTTTAGTTAAGAACTGGTCAAAAATTATACTTCTATTAATACATACATGACATAACATATACGGCAGATTAATCGATTCACAATTATTGTTAATTCAAAACAATCCATCGAAAGCACAATTTAACGAAAATACAAATTATAGTTGATGAAATTGAGTAAAAAAAAGGACCAACTTAAATTTAGACTATCCAGAATTGTTTTAGAGCATGTGGAATTTCAGCATTTAATGTTGAAAATATTAAATTTCCAAAAATTGCAAAGCGTCTTCCACCTTCTTCACAAGCTAACACCAATGATTTCTTAAAAGTACTTGAAACATTTATTGCACACGACATAATTGACGTTTTTAGAAGATGCATTAATTCAGACTTGACAGGAAACACAGAAGACGCTTCACCTTTCTATGTATGTATGCAAATCATTGAAAACCACAACAAAAAGCATCGTTGCAATAAATGACGAGGAAAATAGAAAAAACGAGGAGACGATATCATCTGACAAAGAAGAAAATAAAACTGATGATGCACACCATGTCATAAAAGGAGATACCCCGGAAAATACCAATAGTTCAACTGAAATAGTTAATTCTGAATCACGGGTGTTTTGTAATCTTGAGGCAGGTTGTTCTGGTACCAATACTTCCTTAAATGCAAATCAAATGACACCACAAAAGCAAATTATAATACACTTTATTATTAATATGCCATCCACATCTAATTTGCTTTGCAACCAAATATTAAATCCCCCCTAAACTGTTCAGTACTAAAAGAACAAGTTTTAAGTCCATTTAAGAGAGGGGCTCTCTTTTAGGCCGAAAGAAAAAAATCTGAAAAGAAGCGCAGAGAAGAAAAAATTCCATCTGCCGTAACATCGGCGATGTGGCAAGAATACCATAGAGAGAAAGAAACTGAGAAAAAGAAAAAGAGAAAATAGGAGAAACCAGGAGGCAAAAAGTACCGCAAAGAGCTGAAATGAAAAAGAATAAAAAAGAAAAATTAAAGGGAAAGCTCTGAAAGTTCTACTGAAGCAGAAGAATCAGTGGAAGGTGGAGATAGTAAGAAATTGTTGAAAACACAGAAGAAGACGATGTTTCTACATTTCGTGGCTCAAATTTATACCACCTCATATTCAAGTAAAAGATTTTGTAGTTGCAAAATGCATGGGAGGTAAAACGGGAAAAACTTGTTTCAGATATTTTTTTTTGTAAAAGTCCTTTATTCAGATAATCTTTCATTAACAATTGATTCAAATATCAATACAAATATCTAAATTAAGGTGACCTTCTAAACAATGCAAGTAACATTGGTACCGAAGGTATTGCTTATAAAAGTACATATTATGGTTAGCAACAATTATTACCATTTACACACATCAATAACAAATAAACACTTTCATATTGTATCAATATAGTTCTTTAGTTTTTTCACAAATAATTTTATTTCTAAGGGTAAACTATTATACACCATAGAGGCCGCGCTTATCGGGCCCCGCAATGCTTTGTTGGTTCTCGCACTATCCAAATGAAAATCAGTACTGTTTCTTAAATTATGTTCATGAATTTGATTAATATATTGTATCCTACTATTACACTTTGATTTGTTATTTAAAATTTTGAATACTAGCTTTGATTGCTCAAGAACTAGAATTTTGTTGGCAGGCTCAATCTGAAGCATTTGGTACACAGTTTCAGTATGAGTGTAATAATTTAAACTAAATAGAATTTTTAAAACTCTGTTTTGTAATACTTTAGGTTTATTAAAGTTTGTTTGATTACAGGTTACCCAAACCGGAATCAAATATCTTATAATTGATAAGAAATAAGCATTATATATTTTATACTGGTATTTAGGGTTTTAGAAAGCTTCTACATTTATATAGTGCTCCAATTAAGGGAATAATTTTTCCTTTTATATGCTCAATGTGTGCACCCCAACTTATCTGCTCATCAAGTAGTAAGCCCAAATATTTAATTTGAGTAGTTTGTTCAACAGCGAAATTATTTATTTTTATCTGAATATTTGTAGTTATTTTATTATTTTGTTTAAATATAATATATTTCGTTTTGTCTATGTTTATTTTTAATTTATTTTGTAGAAGCCAGTTATAGTATTGTTTTAAATCATCATTAGCTCTATGTTCAAGATCTTCTGAACTTTTAGTCCTATAAGTAAGCACTGTGTCATCAGCGAAAGTATAATATTCTGCTTGTAGATCTGCCAATCGCAAACTCAAAACAAAGTATACAACAAAGGTCCCAATACAGAGCCCTGAGGCACGCCACAGTTAGTTGTGCTTATTCTACTATTATAATCACCTAAAGTTATATATTGCTTACGGTTACGCAGATAAGACTAAACAAGGTTATAAGCTACCCCCCTCAATCCCATATTTTTAAGTTTACTCAAAAGTAGTGTATGATTGACAACATCGAAGGCTATTCTTAGATCAATAATGACTGCCAAGACAATATTACCCTGGTCCAGCCCAGTTGATATTGAACTAATTAAATCCACTGTGGCACCTAATGTTACTACTGTTATTTGTGAAATCATAGTGATAAGGGTCTGGTTCAATATACATACTCATAAAAGACAAAAATCTTTTTTTCATAACCACTTCAATAATTTTGGAGAAAACACTAATGAGGGAAATGGGTCTATAATTATTCTTCGATGTTCTCAATCCAGACTTAAATATTGGGCAAATATTTACTATTTTTAATTCCTCGGGAAATATACCTGTCCTAATTGTAGTATTTACTAACACTGTTAAAATTGATACCACACTTTCTTTTAAATTAATTAGATTTTGAACAGTAACACCTTCCCTACCAGGAGCAGCTCCCCTCTTAAGATTCATTATAATATCACAAATTTCTAATTCATTAGTTGGTTCTAAGTAAATACTATTATCACATGTAATCTCGTTTAATATGGCGCCAGAGCTAGCGCTATTACTTGCGGTTTCAATCTCCTCGATTATTTTTAAGCCTATCTGTGAAAAATGTGCATTCAAAGTATCTGCAATTCTTTGTAAGTCTGTTACAATTGTGCCTTCAATCTCCAACTCACTTACACTGTAGCTACAAGGATTATTTTTTATAAATGAAGTAATAATGTACCATTGTTTCTTTTTATTTTCACCAGCCTGTTGCCATTTGTTTCTAAAAAATGTATTTTTTAATATTTTAATTTGATTATTTACTTTCTTTTTTAAAGATTTAGTTAGGATTATTTTTGTGAAGTTGATATGACTTATCTCTGTCTTTTATTAATTTAACTAGACCAGGCGTTACCTAGTCATTATTTACATGACATTTAATAAGTTTAGTTGTTTGTGAATCCTGTTTTGCATTGTTGATTACTAACTTCTATTAATTAATTGACGAAACGTACTTACTTCTAAATTATTAGTCTGTTGTGTAAAGATAAGCAGAAAGTTGTAGAAAGTAAAAAACTTTGCATCAACTGTCTCGGTACTAGTCACTCGAGAAGTAAATGTACCTCCACTCGAAGATGTTTTTTGTGTGCTCAGAAACATCATACTCTTTTGCATAATTCTCAAATACACACACCTCAATATGGTTTCAATGGCCATAGTTCTCCATCTTTTCAAGATAATGTTTTTGATAATCAAAACTCAGCAGCCCATGGTACTCAATATGATCAGCCTATAGATAGGCACTCTCTCGACAGAAGTCAGTCATGTCTTTTTCAAGAGCATGGCACCCTGCCTCCTTAAAATAGAGGACCCCCTCAAATACCTCAAAATAGGTATTTCCCTCAGATATCTCCGAATAGAGACCCCCTTCAGATGCCTCTAAATAGAGTCCCCCTCAGATATCTCGAAATAGAGAACTCCCTCAAATACCTCAGAATAGAGGCCCTCGTTATAATGTAAGTGCAGAAAGTCAATCACAAGATACACATTCATTGAACTTATCCACTCTCTCGAATAATAATTATCATGTTTTGCTAGCTACAGCCCGTGTCACTCTGTTTGCTGCTAATGGACGTCCTGTTCAAGCAAAAGTTCTCTTAGATTCTGCAAGCCAGAACTCTTTTGTTACCAGTCAGCTCGTAGAGAAGTTAAATTACGTTCCCTACAACAAATCACTTCATATAAGTGGAATCTCGCAAGGTAGTATGAATTCGAATAAGATGGTTGTTATGAGGCTGTATTCCAATGTGTATCATAACAGAAGTTTTAAGTTGACTTGTGCTGTACTCGACAATATAACTTGCAAACTTTCGCAAGTCCCCATTGATAAAGATAAAATCAATATCCCCAGTCAGTTTAGGTTAAGTGATTCGCATTATGCTTCCCCATCAGACATCTATATATTGATCGGTGCAGATCTCTATTATGATTTGATGTTAGATGGTGTATATAGTTTAGGTAAGAACCTCCCTGTCTTGCAAAATACTCATTTAGGATGGGTAATTGCAGGAAACGCTCCTGTTTTCAATCCTCGTTTGAACAATAGTTCAACTCATGTTAGTGTATATAGCCCTGCACGTAGAGACGTGTACCGTGGTGTATATTTGAATAATAGTTCAACTCCTCCTCTCATTGCATATAATCCTACACATAGAGATGTGTACGGTGATGTATGTGTGAACAATCGTTCAATTCCTCTTAGTGTTACCAACCCTGCACGTAGAGATGTGTACGGCGGTGTTCCTCTGTGTGTTCAATCCTCTGAACAAAACTCTCTCAATAATTTAGTTAATTCATCCCTCATGCCATCTTTTGAGCATAAAAAGTTGTAGTGTTAGAAAACGGAATAATCGTTTGTATCATAAGCAAGTGTTACCCTCTTTTGCCCGAGTATGACAATATTCAATGATTAAGATTTAATGTAATTGAGATTATGTTAAATGTTGTACTTTGCGAAGTGCCCTCTCTATTAACGCGCGTGCTTTCAGCGTGTTTAAAAGATTTCTGCGTGTCTCGATAAGCCAAGGCGGTGTTGCCGTCATTCTGTTCAATACTTAGAGAAGTATTATCGTTGGCTGAGAATAGGGGACCCAAGGCGGTGTTGCCGTCGTTCCCTGTTATACTTAAAAAAAGTTTTCTCTGTTTGTTGTCTGTTGATAAGTCAAGGCGGTGTTGCCGTCGCTCTTTTTAATTCTTAAAGAAGTATTCTTTTGTGTTGTTCTGTAAATAGATTTTATTTATTTCTCAGTTGGAGTTCTTACTCTCTCTTTCTCGTTAATGAAGATCGGATCTTCATGGCCGGGGAATATGTTGGGGAAACACCCCAACACGTGTATAAACTCTCGTTTTTCACCGTATAGTTTGGTGATAACACCCTGTATGCATGTAGATTGAATGAGCCATAGTTCTACTCAAAATATATTTGTTTCACCCCGGGTACAACCCAATTTGTACATTTAAATCAGCAAATGCCCGTTCTTCAAAACCCCTTAGTCCAAACCTGGACAGACGATCCCTTAATTCGAGCCTCTACAGCAGTACTGTCAGTATAATATATTACAATTCAGCAACTCTTCACTCGTAAAGGAAAACGTTTGTAATCGTTTTCAAGCTAATGTATTTTTGTCTTAGTCAGCATTGTGAATTATAGTCTGTCAAATAAAGAAAGAAAACTGTTTCTACCCTTTTAATCTCAAATGAATTCGGTATGTGTCACCGCCCACTTTTATTATGTGGTTTTGCCGCTATGCGACTAGCTCAAGGAAAGACATGAATCAAGTCAGTGCTCTGCTAACACTCCACGTTGTTGGATCGGTCTTGTCACCGCTCTCCAGCAAGTGCCTCTTCGCGCCAAAAGGTCAAATTCCTTTTTGGGCCAATTTCTCTTCTCATATGCACAAATAATATAGAATATTTAGTGCACCTCAGTTATCTTTGTCCAAGGTTGGACAGAGACCCCCTTTTGGGCTTTTTTTAAACAATTCTTCGAAGTCAGAACGATAGCGTCCCCTTTGGAAAATGGAACATAAGATGGCGGAAGGCTGATTGACATTCCTGGTCAAATTTCTGTAAGCAAGGTTAAAGCTGGATTTATGGTTTCCGTAAACACAGCAGTCAAGGTGAAAAGGTGCGATGCATGAAAGTTGCTAAGTTGGAGAATGAAAAGTATTTAAAATAGGAAAGATAAAAACGCATTTTTAAATCAAACAATCAAGACTTTTTAGTAGATATTTCTAATTTTAAGAAACCTTTTGTAATACTAGTTTTATGTTTGAATGGACGAAGATGAATGCCTGCAATTATTCTAAGAATTGTATATATAATTTCTATTTAACATAGAAAACGCTGTTTATTTATATCTATAATATTCAAATGCAATTTACACTTGCATTATTAAAGTAGATTAAACCAAATACATGTTTCAATTCCTCTCACTACCCTATAATAATACAGTTCATTAAAAGTGGTTAATTAAGATACCACAGCCTGCTTTATGGTATTAAACAATAATAAAATCACTTGTTTATCCCGACCACTGATTATGGAAATTGTTACCTATACTTACCTGGGATGTATGGTTTCTGAGATTTAGTCGTGAGATTAGCCTCTAAATTTCCCTTTTCGCGGAATGGTTTCAGATAAAAATCTGGCTACTATTAGTTTAAGCTAAATTTTATAAAGATGGCAAATCTCAAAAACAACGGGCTTCTCTAAATACCTCCCTTAATACCGAGAATATTGGATACATTTAAAATGAAAGCACCTTGCTTGTTTGCCCTAAATATCATTAATCATCGCCTTAGAAATAGTTGTATTCTGAAAATTCTAACAACGAATATCATCATCCCATCCCTCGAGCATCATTCTTTTTGAAGAAGACAGTTTCTATTTCGATACCAATAGGTATAACTCATTTTTAAAATAATAATAATTGCTTATTAATGTAGTTGTGGTGACTAATTTGTCGTTTTGTTGTGTGAAAGAAGTTGCGGTACTTTTGAAATGTAGGTATGTTCTATATTGTTGTGGAGGATTCATGTCTATCTCACAAATTTTTGCCTTTTACTCCACTTCATATACAAACATACT
>JAEQML010075810.1:0-13664 GCA_016904865.1 Pissodes strobi
TTGCTTTGACCGATATTACTAAATACTCTCACGTGATGATGAATTGATATAAATTATTACCATAAGATACCTGCTGCAAACAAGGTGCTGCATTTTTGATAGAACTATAAACGTCTCTGTAAATAGTTTTTAATTTTGCTGCCTTTACAAGAGCTATCCCCTAAATTGGCCGACGCGTTCTATACTATGGTGAAATAGCGGTATAGGAATGTCCTTTTTATCCAGTAAGTTCGAGACTGGCAAAAAGGCAAGTAAGTTGAGATATGGAACCTTATTTAATGGTTTTAATACTAACTTAAAAGATGCGTTTAAATATATGTTGGGGCGCGAAGGGAATAGTATATTATTTTATAAGGAGGAAAAGTAACTTTTCCTCCAAATAAAATATGCTATTTTTTCTTCAAATGTCGGCAAATTAATGCAAAAACATCTCTTTTTAATAGTAATAATATATAATTATTATTAAAGATAAGTGCGTTCGCAAGGCGGCTCAGACCGGTGTCGGTGAATAGGCACAGGTTGTTGCTATAGTAATGTAACATAAAGCTGTCAGTGGACACTGTCAAGAATAATTATTTTTTTTAAGATTGCGTCTCCTATTGCGTTTTAATTCCGTATTGATAAGCAGTTATTGAGTAAGTTCGATTAAATAATAAACAATTTGTTCCTAAATTAGTGATTTTTAGAAATGCAGTCACAAAATGAGTGATAAATGCAAATTGTAGTTTAATAAATCTTGAGTTGTTAACGTTTATTTTGTTGTCTGTTTGTATTGTATCTATGTTGCTATGACAACACTTTTACTTCCGCCGGCGGAAAAGTGAAAAGTAAAGCTCCGGCGGAGGAAAAACGAAACTTCACGGCCGCCTTCACAGTCGAGTAATGACGGATTTACGGACGTTTGAAGAAAAAAGTTTATTCTAGTGCTGCAAAAGATGAGGTTCTTCTTTAACCCGATGGTCGAAAGAATCCTTCCCATATTTAAAACAGAATGAATTTGACTATTCAATACTATCAGCAGTAGATATTTATTTTGATGCTGAGCGCCATGTATCCAAATGATTACAAAATATCAGTATAATGAGATAAAGTCATTTATAAAACTAAGTCCACTTCCGCTTATATTATAGCAGAACCATTTATACCGATCGAAATAAATTTCAACTTAAACAAAAGCCAAATTAAAGTCCAGTTTTATTTATGAACTTTGAGATTAATTAGCGCTGCAGATAGACGTCTATAAAGCCCGTAATCAATGTCAATCAAGTCTTAGCTGTACTGACAAGCTCTGTATATGTTATGTCGATACTGACATTTATCACGAACAAAAATGTATAGGGTATTTCTTATCCACCCTCCCTTTTCGCATTCAATTTTAAATTGAAAAATCTATTGTGATATATTGACACCCCCACATTTTGCTCTCTGCCCTTTTATATTTCCGTTTTAAACACTGTTAATAATATTCAGGCGTTGTATATTTACTTCCACTTTTTTCAATCATTAGTAAACTGAAGAATAGCTTATATGTGTCACATTCGCACTACTCTCTATCATTTCTAATAAATTGGCTCACCCTGAATTAGTTATTAGTTTGGTTAATATTAGAATACAAGGTGGCTTGGATGCGATTTATTTGATATGCGAATGTATTATATTAGACTGACTACAAAACTGATAATTGTATAAAAAAAAACGTTCTTTTCTAATTTGTCTACATTACTTTTTTAACTCTTAAGCTCTTGATGAAATTCAATTCAGTCTCTGACAATATTTTACCCTTTTCATGAGAATATTTACACCGATTTCTTCATTAGGTTACATAGTCATATTTCTCAACTAGGTTTAGGTACAGTCGAATTGCATACAAATATTAGGTAAGATCAGTCAGTTTTTAATTTAAAGCTGATATTTATCTTTAACTTTCTTAAAGTCATGGAATGGCACTTAGTTAGATATAAAAATAAATGGTTTTTTGCCTTTGCTGAAGTCGGTATAAATGCAGTCTATTTTTTCTCGGTTATCCAAGGCCTCACACACATGTTCCGAGTAACAGAGTAGGTTTGTCTCCAGAGATTTTTGGGTGCAGAACCCATGCTGATCATCTATAATTATCAATTTTTTTGCCGTGCTAAATATATCCTCGTATACTATTTTTTCTAACATTTTTGCAAAGATGGGAGTTTTGGTTATTGGTGGATAATTTGCAACATTGACTCTATCACCACTTTGATGGATTGGAATAACATGAGAGAGTTTCTATCTTTTTGGAAAATAATCTTGTTTTATGAGACAAATCATACCTAATACCAAACGGTGTACACAAATTTTGGGTTTGTTTATTGAAAATAATATAATGCTTCGGCTACAGAATCAGCTTACCAAGTGTAACAGTCCGATTTGGCCAGTGTAAAATATTTTTAAATTTCATTTTATATGCTGCATTTAGCAAAAAAAATTGCTGTATTTTGCGGTAAGAATTATTGAAAAGAGATCAATACTCTTCGGTTAATTAATTCTAAATTTATTGATTCGATTTGCTGTCAATAAGCTTAAGGTTGCCGCATTTATTAATGTAAATTCATTTTATTCTAAATATAGATTAACGATATATTTGTACTAGCTTTTATAACACTGTTGTGGCCTTGAGTAGCTATTTTGATCATCCCTTTCTCTTATGTAGCCCTCAGGCACTTTGGGACTCTATTTATTTTAGTTGATAAGCGATCCACAGATCGCTTAGGTTTGATTAAATCACTAAAATAGGGTATTATGTTATTAGTATAACTTTGCATAATTTATATTACATTACCAACGGCTAGCAAACCGTTCTATATTTTTTACAATTGTGTTAATAAAACCTGCTTTTAAGCTTCATTAGAGCCGTCAAATTCATATTTTATTTTCGGTTTAAAAATTTCATAAATTTTGACAACTTCTGATAGAACTTTTTGGGACCTCTGCCTTTGGCTCGTTTCGGATACTTATATTGAGCATTCCACGCGGCTTGCTGCAATACTAGCAATATTCGGTTGGTACTGTTGGTGGCACTGGGTAGTAAAAATGTGCTATTTCCCAAAATTGCTGCTGTCGATTTAGATGTCTAAAAGTTTATCGTTTTGTTGGGAATCCGCATGGTGATATGCCTGGACACAAGTATGTAATAGAATTGTTGCTATACTTGATATAAAATAAATATTGCTACAATGAAGAAAACAAAGTGTCTGATTTATATTAGCATATATATGTCATGTGCCGTAGACTTGCTACTTCTTTAAGTGCTACTATATATTCAAGTTAAATAAATAGTTCGTGATATTCTCGTGGTTAGACGAGCATTCGAAATTAATAATTCTTACAAATTATTATGAGCGGTTTACTTAATCGTATGTATAGGTAGTGATAATTCCCCCATGTTAAGCCTTCTTGGCACTCTTCATAGACTTGCATCAAATCATAAAACTTACATTTTAAGCATGAGAAAACGAATAACTCAAAAGTAGATACAAAATAAGTTCAATTTAGAGGCATCCCTTCTAAATAAACCTCAAAAATTCACAGCTATGGCCGAGGCTATGATAATAATGCAGTTTTAAGAATTTTGTATTTTCGTAATTCTTGATTAAAAAATAGTAACAAATGTGATATAATTAATTTAAAAAACTAAAATTACACAACTCCACCTAAAACTAATTTTAATTTTAATTACAATTTTTTAGGCAGTGAGAGTGTAATTATATAACAGCAAACGACATATTAGGTGAAATATTTAAAATTACTTAAGTGAAAGTAAAGAAAAATTAAAAAGCGGACACAATACGGAAACTGAGGCAAGGGGAAGTAGCGTCTTAGTTGATTGTGGCTCCCGCCGTCATTCTACAACGATATTAAACGAGAACTAAGTCATTTATTATCTTAGAATTATTCCTCGTATTGAATCGCTTGGCATTTTTCAGCTCTATCACTTCTTTCTGGTGTGACGTTAGTTCTCTAATCTCGTGGAAGTGGGAAGGCAGATTGACTGAGCCGATGATCTTGTTCTCCTATAAAATACCCTTCGAGGTGAAAAGAAGGTTTGCTTTGGTGCAGTCATAGAAACTCAGCATTTTGTATATTGTATTTTATACTACCCTTTTTGGCGATATTGTACTGGCTTCTAGTTTGTGTTTTAACACGACCGATTTATCGGGATTTAAATACTGCGCTAGGTAAGCATTTTCTCTGGAATTAATTTTTTTCAATTGCCTGTGACGTACGTGGACGCCATGATGCTAATGACCCTTTTTCTATTATGTCCACAGGCTTCTGAGGTCACCTTACAAAACCGAGACCGTCGACTCTCTAGTCACCCTCCGGCATAAGAGACGTAATTATTGCTACAGTTTTTTTGTCTAGTGTAACGATGTAATTGCCTTATCTGTGTTAACATTTTTTAAAGATTGTCCACCATTTGCATTGCATGCCATCTTATCTATTCGTATTTATCATATTTGAATTTTTATTTTAATGTGACTTTACTTTTGATCATATGGGGAAGTTTATATTTACTTTTAGGGGTGATTCATGCCTATCTCTTTTTTTATATTCAAGTTGTTTGTACCTTCCGTATTTCTTTTATTTGCTGATGGTCCTTGAAAGTCCATTGATAATTTTGTGGAAGAGCCCCCCCCCCCCCCAGATTTGTTTATAAAGAAAATATATTTATGCAAGGGGGGCTATAGTTTTTTTCATTAAAATGAGGGGCTTCGTCTAATTTGTATTGGGTTATTACAGGGTCCTATCTCCGGGCTACACTATCCTATCTTCGAGCCAATTTTATTTCCGAGTCCTCTGCTAGTTCTACCCTCGGGGCCAGTGCCATAGCGGTACCTACAGGTGCCCGGCGCCTCCACCAGAGCTCGACGACCGGATCTAAGAGTATCGTACAGAAGCTTGAGTTTATTTATTCATTTATTTTTCTGACCATGATATAATCGCTTTTATTATTTTAATATAAATCAAGCATTTACCGCCAAGTTCTAAGATAGCTCACATTAATTTTATTTTTCATTTATTCATTTCTTTATCTGGTCGATGGATATAATTATTGTGGTAATTTATCAATACATATTATTATAGCTACATTTATAATTGGTGCAGCTACCAGCGCACGCATACGTATATGTAATAAGCTTAGGTAAACCAAAGTGATCTTTTCGGATTGTAGTGTTTAGAGTATTTAGTTGTAAGGCATACAGTTTCCAGTAACAACAGAATTGGTCTCCGTACAATCCTCATATTGTACCCATATTGTACCCTATTTATCAATTACTTTGACATTCCTTTGTCTTTAAATTGCAAATTTTACTGTAGGATTGTTGCTGTGTTAAAAAAAAAGCTTAGTAGCAAATAGATTGTTCCTTAAATTTTAGATTGTGTTTTATTGTTAAGTTAAGATTGATTTCCTTTGTTTGATAAGCGTGCCTAGCAACCCCGTACAACACCAGCGTAGCTTTTCCAGTTTAGTTTGGGAAGAACTGGTGGCGCTCTACGACTCCACTACCGGAGCCTGGCTTTGCAAACACGACTCTCCGGTGCTAGGTTTGTGTTTAAATAAATTCTTTACTTGCAAACTTTAATAGGAAAAACGTGTTGCGCAAGCCAGGCATCCAAATCGCAGAGCCCCAACGAGAAAAACTATCGGAAATATACAGAGTATCCCATGACTTATAGGCCATAGAGCAACTGGAGATACTAGACATCAAACTAGACTGATTAAGTCATATAAGTTTCTTTGAAATGTTACTCATTCTAGAGGCATAGATTGTTGCAAGCGAATGTTTATCTTCGAAAATAAGCCATAATTTTAAAACGGTTCAATATATTGAATTGAAAGTTGATATTATTATCTTCTTGTGAGTGTAAAATTAGAATTTGCAGAAATTTTTATGTTTCACACTATAGGGCGCTAGTTACATACACTCGGCTTAACAAATCTATGATTTTTTTCTTACCCGTAATATTAGGTGCATTTCAAACAAGGTTTCTCAAAGAAGTTCTATTTCTAAACTAAAAAGGTATACTTGCTCGACTCTAATATTTCTAACCGTTTTCGAGATATTTTCGTTTAAATGTCACAATGCTAAAAAAATCAAAGTAAATACATTCGTACATAATTTTTATTATCACAACGCAATCAATTAGAAACAATGCAGATAAAACAAGAAGCTCACTTCAGTAAATGTTGAAAGTGGTTACCGTTGCCCTTACAACTTTACAAGTTTCACACTAGAAATAAGAAATGTTTGTGTGTTAATGCTTTACTGCATACCATAATACCGCTATCTTGAAAAACACTAACTCACCTGGACGAGTCGAGAAGGGAAGGGCACTCTTTTGTCCTGGAGTTGGGAAACCAGCTCCAAAGGCTGATGAATAGTAGAACTGTCAACGGCATAAGGATTAGAATTGGACACCCACCTCATTAAAGATCGAAAATGGATATGTCCTAGTAGAATCAAAATGGTTGTGCTTGCAGCTAAATCAACATATGGAGTAAGTCCCTCAATCGGATCTTCGGGAGGGACAGTTACAAGCAGAGATGTTAGAGCAAACAATACCAAAGAGGAAATAAGAATAGCAACCTGGAATCTAAAAAGAAAGAGCTAGCAAGGTAAAATTCACAATACATTCAAGGAAATACAAAGAATGAGGATAGATATCCTTGGAATAAGTGTAATGAGATGGCCAGTCACTGGTCACTGGTGATATATACATCGAGGATTATAGAGTTCTCTTTTCAGGCACTACGAATGAACAGGAAAATAGCGCAGTGTGTGAAAGCTTTTATACCATTATCAGAAAGAATAGCACCCATTCAAATGAGAGCGAGTCCGGTTGACATGAACTTCATACAAATATACGCACCTACGCTGGATAAAGAAGATGAAAAATTGGAAAATATGTACACAACACTCAATAATATACTGAAAGAACTGAAGAAACATGATATCACAATTGTAATGGGCGAGTTTAACTCAAAAGTGGGAGAAGGTCGTACATCAGACGTTATAGGACGACATGGACTTGGTGAAAGAAACAAAAAGAGGGGACACACTTGAAGTTTTTGCAGTAACGAATGAACTCATAGTAATGATTACTTGGTTTAAACTGCCGCCAAGAACATTATATAGGTAGCCTATGGATGAACCGAGAAGAATAGCCAGAAACCAAATCGACTTTATGATATTCAATAAGAGGTTTAGAAATAGCTGCATAACTCTCAAAACATATCCAGGAGCTGACATTGGATCAGATCATTGTTCTCTGGTTGGTGTATTTAAGGTGAAAATGAAGAAGGTCAACACTAAGATGACCCCAACCTATGACCTTCAGAGACTCAAAATCCTAGTAATAGAGGAAGCAGGAAGCAGCAGCGACAATGTTCAACGACAACATTCCACCAAATGAAAACAACAACGGCGATATGGAGCTCAACAAATTAAAACAAGCAGTAAAAACAGTAAAGAAAGAAATATTGAAACCAGATAAAATAAAGAAAAAATCTTGGATGACGACAGAAATATTAAACTTGATGGAAGAAAGAAGACAAAATAAAGGAAATCCAACGGAATATAAACGAGTACAACGCATTATAAAACAGGAAATAAGGAATGCGAAACAAAAAGAACTACTAGAAAAATGTCGCGGAATCGAACACCATCAAAACATGCCCGACTTCAATGTTCACAGGAAGGTCTGAGAAGTAACAAGGAAGGGCCACAAAAATAACTGTGAAGCCTTGGTCAACGAAGCAGGAGAAATCATCATTGACGCTGAGAAAAAGAAAAAGGCCTGGAAAACATATCTAGAGAATATATTCCATGACGTACGCAAAGAACAAAAATCAATTGTAGGAGAATAATCGGAAATTCTAATAGACGAGGTGAGAGCCGCCATTTCGGAAATGAAGCCAGGAAAAGTAGCTGGTCTGGACCAAATACAGACTGAATTTCTAAAGTTACTGAACGAAGATTAAATCAAATGGCTGACTAGAATATTCAACAACATCTATTTAAGAGGAGAAATTCCAGCGGATTGGTTGAGGTCAGAATTTATCACATTGCCAAAAGTAGCAAGTGCCAAAACCTGTGGTGATTTTAGAACAATAAGTTTGATGAGTTATCTGTTAAAGCTGTTTCTCAAGATAATACACAAAGGAATATATAGACTTTGTGAGGAATAGAGAAAAAGCGTTTGACCTAGTCCAACATAATAAAATGGTCGACATACTGAAGCAAATAGAAATCTTATTTAACGTGTACTTAGAATACATCTTTCGAGAAGCACTCGACAACATTGAGGAAGGAATCACTATAAACTTAATAACATAAGATATGCAGATGATACCATCACGTTTGCAGATAATCTTCAAGGATTACAAAGTTTGATGGATAAAGTGACCAGAATTAGCTCACAGTACGGGTTGGAAATGAACATAAACAAAATCAAACTCCTCATAGTAAGTAAAAGACACATCGCGGAAGACAGTTTATACATCAATCACAGTAGAATACAAAGAGTAAAGCAGTACACATACTTGGGGACAATCATTAACGAGAGATGGGACAACTCTCAAGAAATACGATGTCGCATCGAGAAGGCCCGCTTATTAAAATGGGATCGCGTTTTAAAAGCCATAATCTATCCTTAGACATAAAGCTTAGACTCTTGCGCTGTTACGTTTTCTCGGCCCTTCTGTATGGCGTAGAAAGCTGGACACTCACTAAAGACACTACCAGGAGAATTGAAGCGTTCGAACTCTGGCTGCACAGGAGAATACTGGAAATATCTTGGACACAAAAAATTACCAACACAGAAGTAATGCGACGGATAAGAAAGAACCAGAACTGTTAGATACCGTAAAATGTCGGAAACTTTAGTATTTCGACCACATAACGAGGAATCCAAATAGATACGGGCTGCTACAGGAAATCCTACAAGGCAAAATTAACATCAGGAGAGCACTTGGCCGAAGGAGAATATCTTGGTTAGCAAATCTTAGAATATGGTTTAACAAATCATCACCAGAACTTTTCCGAATCGCCGCCATCAACAAAGTAGGAATAGCCATGCTGATAGCCAACATCCGGAACGGATAGGCCCTTGAAGAAGAAGAAGAAGAAGAAGAAGAACTCACGAGGTTAGCTATGGACTACAGAATCAATTGAAATAACTGAATTTGACTTTTGCCTAGAAACGAAATAATACAATATGTGAAACGTATGTTAGCAAAAATTATAAAGTGTTTTATGTTATTTCTTGTACTAAGTTTATATAATTCAAATATGCTGCGGCATTATCAATATGCTAAAGGGGAATTGAGGGATTTGCTCTGCGTCTATGCTAAAAGAAAATATAATAGTGCTGCTACGAGAAGTTATGAGTTATACCCAAACACAAACCAACCAGACCGAAAAATATTTTAACGTATTTACACTGATTTAGGCGAAAGGGGTAGCTTTCATTATAAAAATCCTGGTGGCAGATCAAAAACAATTACGGTTGTGCAGAAAGAGGTGATATTGCTTCGTGTTACGGACGATACCTATTTGAGCACTAGACGCTTGGAAGTAGCAGCTTCAATTTATGTAATTCAACTGTATTACGAATTATCCACGCTGAAAAACTGTACCCTTATCATTTTACGCCTGTAGAAAATTTACTGGAAACGGTTTTACCATCCCGAATGGAATTCTTTCAGTTTTTATTAAATAAAAAAATTAAAACCCGACATTCCTTAAAGCCATAGTATTTACTGATGAGGCGACGTTTACGAGACGTGGAATCTTCAAGTGGAGAAATAACCATCATTATGCTCTTGAAAATCCACACCTGGTAAGAGAAAGACATTTGCAGCAAGAATTTTCAGTGAATGTTTGGTGCGGTAGGCCCATTTGAACTGCCACAAAGACTTAATGGTGATGCAGATTTGCACTTCTTGGAAAACGACTTATTTAATTTATTAGATGATGTACCTTTAAACATAAGACTAAATATGTAGTTTATGCAAGATAAGGTACCACCTCACTTCACACAGGTAGTTCGAAAACATCTTAATCGACGTTTTCCACATCGGTGGATTGGTCGCGGTGGTGACTTTCCTTGGCGCCCTCGTAACCCAAACATTAACTCGCTTGATTTTTATTTGTGGGGTCATATGAAGTCACTAGTTTATAAGGACGAAATTAATACGCGTGATGAACTTTTACAGAAAAAATGCAGGAAGCCGCTGATGTGATAAAAAAATAAGCAAGACACTTTCCCAAAAGTGAGACGTAACTTAGTTATAAGTTTAATAAAGTGTATTGAGGCCAAAGATGACCAGTTTCAACATTTACTGAAGTGAATTTCTTGTTTTATCTGTATTGTTTCTAATTTAGTGCATTGTGATAATTAACAGTTTGTATGAATTTAGTTACTTTGATTTTTTAACATTGTGATGTTTAAACGGAAATATCTTAAAAACGGTTAAAGATATTAGTGTCGACCAAGTATACCTTTTTAGTTTAGAAATAGCCCTTCTTTGAGAAACATGGATTGAGACGTACCTAATATTACGTGTAAGAAAAAAAAACACAAATTTATTAAACTCATTGTATGTAACTAGCTCCCTCTAGTGTGAAACTTTAAAAATTCTACAAATTCTCATTTATCATTCATAAAAACATAATATTGCCAACTTTTAATTCGATGCATTAAACGGTTTTCAAATTATGGCTTAGTTTCGAAGATAAACTTCCACTTCCAAAATCCTTAATATCTAGAACGAGTAACTTTTCCAAAAAACTTATATGCTTTAATCACTCTAGTATCGCCAGTTTTGTTCTATGTCACATAAGTTATGGGACACTCTGTATATACGACATTTCAAAGAACGTCGACTCTACAAAGAAAGCAACGCATGTCAGCTAATCGAGAAAATAAGGAACTAGGTAGAAATCCGATGAAATCACTAAGATTAGCATCAGAAGATTTGCGAGAACAGAGAAAAAGAAAGAAGAGGAAATTCACATGAGTGTTTGTAAGGTTCTTAAAAAGTACGGATTTAAGGCTTATAAATATAATAATTTGACTGAGAGGCATAAAAAATAGTGGCTCCAGTTCAGCAATTTAATTCTAAATACATTTAACAATTATAGGGATTTTTTTAAAACATGTTATGGACAGGTGAATCCAACTTCTCCACAAGTGGCATACCTAATGGCCAAAATTTCACACAGTGGGCAACTCAGAATCCAGACTTCGTAAGAGAAGTGCAATTTCAAAATGCGTGGTGTGGAACACTAGTTAATAACCTAATAGGGCCATATTTAAAAAAAAATACACTAACTGGTCCACTATATTGCGATTTTCTATAGAATTATGTAGAAGAGCAACTTGAGACCCTGCCTTTAAGGGAATATGAGCTATTATTTTTCAGCATGATGGTGCTCCACCACATGTAATACAAAGAGGGCGATTCTATCTTGATAGGCACTTTAACGAATGGATTGGACGCAATGTGACAATCCTACGGCCTGCAAATAGCTCCGATTTAACCCCGCTGGATAACTTTTTATGGGGATATATAAAAAATTATATGCAAATACAAATTGCATTGAATTAAGTATAATATTAGGCAAGAGATCAATATACACTCGCCGACATAAAATTCGATCCATTCAAAATTTTGATCAAAGTTAATGTATGATAACTTTTTGACCTTAGTCCGATATAAATGATTTTTTTTTAAATTGTAGATAAATATATCGACTTTAATTAATTTTTTTCAGCTTTCTAAAAAAGTATATACGTGTTGAAATATACAGAAAATGTGTGTTTTCTTCCTTAAGTTTGTAACACCCTGTAGAGTAATTTTGCAATCTTAAATCTACTGAATGTGCTTTTCTACGGAGTCTAATTTATTCTTAACATTGTGTTTTTCTATTCATCTTGATATCTTTCTCCGTTCAAGAGATATGATTTTTTAAAGAAAACACTACACATTTAATCAAAAGGCTTTAATCTTGGTCACGATACACATATAACGGTATGATCTCGCGCAGGCAGAACCTCCCATCTAGAAACGTATGACGTCACCTGGGAGTGACGATTTCGATTCTGCGATGTAAGCGCGTATAGAACATATGTTTTGAAATGCAATATTTGCAGTTTTGGGTAATTTTAAAGGACATTTTAAATAACAGGTACCTTCTTAGTGTTAACTAAAGAATAATTATATTACTTATTATAATTGATACAATATACATACTTTTACTCTAAAACATAATTTAAACGTATAAATGGTTATTTATGGATTATTTCAATACCAATGAACTAGTAATTTTAGGATTACCCCCAACGGTGTACCTATATTAAATTAGTATTTAATATTGTAAATTTTCATAATTTGATTTGTTTATTTTTTAATTACACCGAGAGAAATAAAACAACATAAATACCTACTTCTCCATTTTTAAGTTTACATTTTACATTAGGGACCTACATATGATAGTTATTTTCATACGTTGGGAAACTTACTGACCGTAGGTAAACCGTATATATTTTGATTAATTTATTATGGATTTTTCTGGACAATGCCACTTTAAATAAAATACCAAGCAGTGCGCAGTGGTGTATTTACAGGGGTGACGATACTAGCTATATACATACATAACTAACAAATTGTATGTAGTAATGAGATAATTTTGACATTTTTTTATTCAATTTTCTTTGGCAGTTATCTATTTAGGTCGCTTAATCTAATATAAATTCTCGTTCTGCACAAACACTTAAGCAGCCCGCACATTACCCGGAACGGAATGGATCGGAATGGAATAGAACGGAACGGAATGGAATGGAAATTCTGAATCCCCGCACATTAGCGCGGAAGTCCGCGGAAAAGATTTGTATATGATTGGTTTATTTTTAGGCTAGCTTGATAACTTTGTGCTTTTTGCCGCGGAATCACGGAAAAATTCGCTCGCAGAGTAATCCCAGCGATTCCATTCCGTTCCGATCCTATCCGCGCTCTTCAGATCCGCGTTAGTGTGCGGAGCCTAACTTATTTACATGCTTTATAACATTTTCGTTCCGTTCCATTCCATTCCGTTCCGCGATAATATGCGGCCTGCTTTAGTATGCGGACCCTAACTTATTTACATGCTTTATAAAATTTTCGTTCCGTTCCATTCCATTGCGATCCATTCCGTTCCGCGATAATGTGCGGCCTGCTTTAATCACCTCGAATGGCACCGACGCCGACGTGTCAGGTAAGCAGCCTTTTTTTCAGTTAATTTCAGAAAAAAAAATTCATTGCTTAAACAACAGCCATGCATTTTATCAAATTCTGTTTCCATTTTCTGAGCTAGCTCCCAAATCGTTCTATTTGGGCACAGAAGAGAGCGAGAACCTTTCAAAATGACTTCAAGCCAGTCGGGGCTACAACGTAAAGCTCCAAAACTTCTCTTATTTCAAAGTTCTCCAAAACACTTAAAAGTTAAAACATTTTATATCACTCCCTTATTATTATTTTCACACGTAGCCACAACACAGTTCGGCATAATTATACTATAAACTTTTATTTTAAATAATCCTAGTGCATACACAATAACACTAAATGTCTAAAAACACAACACAAATCT
>JAEQML010075811.1:0-13664 GCA_016904865.1 Pissodes strobi
AGGTACCTCCGACCACAAACTTATTACAACGGTTTGTGAATTGCCACTCATACAGAAGGATCCACCATTGCCTCGCAAAATCTGGCATTACAATTCTGCAAACTGGGATGATCTAAGGCAGTTCTACCTAGATTTTCCTTGGCTCGACGTCTGCTTTGCCACTGACGACCCGTCAGACTGCTGCGAAGAGATCATGCAAGTAATCTCCTCAGGAATGGAAGCATACATCCCAAATTCCATCAAGTTACCATCAAAAGGAAAGCCCTGGTTCGACAAAAGATGCGAAAGAGCTGTAGGAAGGAAACAGCAAGCCTATAAGTACTGGCAGCAAAATCAGACCGCTGAAAATCGCAATTATTTTATCGAAGCGAGAAACGAGTGCAAGCGTGTGATCGACGAAACTAAGGACAAACACAATCAAAGGATCAGGAATAAACTTTTGCAATGCCCCAGTGGTTCCAGGAATTTCTGGTCGGTAGCAAAGGCAGTAAGTAACAACTTTACAAAAACGTCTCTCCCACCTTTGACGGACGAACGTGGCATCACGGCGACTACAGCCAAGGAAAAAGCAAACATGCTCGCCAAAATGTTTTCATCGCACTCTACCTTAGACGTGCCCCAAGGCAAGACTCTCCCCACTATACCGAACATCAACACTACCATGGCAGAAGTCAAGTTTTCTCACCGTGATATTCGCAAAATCCTTAAAGAACTAGATACGCAAAAGGCATCAGGACCGGACGGAATACCTGCCATCGTGCTAAAGAACTGCGCCAACGAACTAACACCCGTTTTTTCTAGGCTTTTTTCTCTTTCTTACAGAAAAGGGATTTTCCCATCCTCTTGGAAAGTCGCTCGAGTGCAACCTGTTCCAAAAAAAGGCAAGAAAACCACGCCCTCAAACTATCGCCCAATTGCCTTGCTTCCAATAATCTCCAAAGTCATGGAACGTGTAGTCAACCAGCAACTACTCAAGTACCTCGAGAGCAACAGAATAATCAGCGATAATCAATACGGCTTTCGCAAAGAGGGATCGACAGGAGATATATTGGCCTATGTCACTCATATATGGAGTAGGGCAATTGAAAACTACGGAGTCTCGAGCGATTGCGTTGGATATTTCAAAGGCACTCGACAGAGTTTGGCATGACGGACTGCTCAACAAACTGCCGTCCTTGGGACTGCCCGCCTCTCTCTGCAACTGGCTGGCCAGTTTCCTTAAGAACCGATCCCTACACGTTGCAGTCGATGGACACATCTCGGACACATTCACCATCAACGCGGGCGTGCCTCAGGGCGCAATACTTTCACCAACTCTGTTCCTCATCTATATTAATGACCTGCTGATCGAAACGAATAATCCTGTTTACAGTTTTGCAGATGACAGTACCCTTGTCTCCCACTTTAGATCAGAAAAGCCCTTACCAGCGACTGAGACTCATCACCGGAGACAGGAGCAGATTACAGCAATTAATCAAGACCTGGAGAAAGTTCAAACTTGGGGCAACCGAAATTTGGTCCAGTTCAATGCAGCAAAGACCCAAGCAGCAACGTTTACTAAGAGGGCCAATACAGCGGGCCCTGACATCATTATGGCAGAATCGACCATTCCTTCATCCCCGTCAATCGGGCTGCTGGGTGTCTCGGTCAACAGCAATATGTCATGGCATGACCATGTTGCTAACATCGCAAAATCAGCTTCCCAGGAGCTTGGTGCGCTATTTCGCAACAAAAAACTCTATACACCGCAGCAGTTGCTCTTGCTGTACAAAGCGCAAATAAGACCGTGCTTAGAATATTGCTCGCATATCTGGGGTGCCGCACCAAAGCATACCCTAAAGCTGCTGGATTCCATTCAGAAGAGGGCTGTGCGTCTCGTCGGCGATCCGGAGTTGACCCGGAATCTGGATAGTCTGGAACATCGCAGACATGTGGCCGAGATGTCTCTGTTTTACAGATACTTTCACGGCAGATGTTCCCAGGATTTGGCCCGCATAATCCCGCCCCTGGCAACTCCTGTCAGACAGTCCCGACAGACGGCAGGAGCGCACCAGTTGGTCGTACAACTAGAAACACCTAGAACATCGCTTTACCAGAACTCCTTTGTCTGACACACTGCATCACTGTGGAACTCGCTCGCAGGACATCTGTTTGCCCCTAATTAAATAAATAAATAAACTTACAAATATTCAAGAACCGTGTCAATCAACATCTTCGCACACACACCGCTCGTTGAGCGCCATAGGATCTCCCTTTAGTGTGTGTGCCACTGCCATAAAACAAAAAAAAAAAAAAGTTATTACATTAGGTATTCTTTCCAAGCACGACGGGTGAAATATCCCATGGCAAACTATGCAGATAAAGTTTTTAAAATCCTTGTTAGCACAACACTTGAACCTACCAAACATTTTTAAATTTATAAGTGTTTTCATAAATTTTATTCCAATTGTACAATAATCAATGTACAATCAATCAATTGTACAATAACAATGCAACTGCGGAAATTCCTCCTAATCTAAAGGATCCAACTCTTGTTGGTAATCATTTTCCCGATAGTGTGCCTCAATTACAGATTGATCCAAGTAATTTAGATACATTTCTTAGTTCCTCAATCGATGGGGAACCATTTCATTTTAAACTAGTCTCTGAAAATGAAGTTTATAAAATAATATACATTATTGGAAGTAATGCAATTGGGGTAGATGAAATCTCTAAAAAAAATGTTAAAAGCTTGCATTCCTATTTGCCTAAAACGTTTGGTCAACATTATTGATAACTCGCTATCTTCTGGGTGTGTCCCTGACATCTGGAAAAAAGCCCTCGTGACTCCAGTGCTCAAAGTGAACAATCCAACCAATATTAATGAACTAAGACCAATTAGTATTTTGCCAACTTTATCTAAATTAATTGAAAAAATTGTGAAAGGTCAATTGCTTGATTATTTAGTAGGCAGAAACATTATCCCAAAATTTCAGTCTGGCTTTAGACCATATTATAGCTGTACGACAGCTCTTTTCAAAATTACAACAGATATTGCCCTAACCCTGGATAATGGAAATTGTTGCCCCTCTGTTTTGATAGATATGACAAAAGCCTTTGACACTCTCAATATAGAGCTCTTAATGGCAAAACTAAAGCACTATAATATTGAGGCAAATGGGTGGTTTAAAAGCTACCTTCACAACAGGCAACAGGCGGTAAGACTGACTAGTGATGAGGGTATGGTAATTTCTGGGTGGAGAACTGTGGCCCGAGGGGTCCCGCAAGGGTCAGTGTTGGGACCACTTCTCTTCGTAGTGTTTGTGGCTGACTTAGTTCAGAAAATAAATAACTGCAGGTATCACATGTATGCGGATGATTTGCAAATCTATCTGCCATCATTGGTCGGTCGACCGCCCGAGACCTTGGGTTTGATAAATGCTGACTTACAGCGGATCTCTGATTGAGCTGACAAAAACTCACTTTTTGTTAATTCAGGTAAAACACAGGCAATCTTGTTTTCAAGAACTGAAATTAACTTGAATAATAGAGCACCAAATAAATTAAATATTAATAGTAGGTATATGGAATGGGTAGATCAAGTAAAAAACCTGGACCTTTGTATGGATAATCGAATGTCATTTAATGCGCATGTAAATAAGATTTGTCAACAGTCATATTATAAATTAAAGTCATTATATGAATTTAGGGATATTTTGCCCGCTAGTACAAAAAATCCTTACAGAGTCTAGTGCTTAGTGTTGCTGAATACTTGAATCACAGCTTATACCGTACCGAATCAGTTATTTAACTCTCCACGTGTTTTGAAGCAATAAAATCCAACCAATAGGAGCATTTTCCTCATATTCTAGGCGTCTGCAACGAGCCGAATTATATGAGGGCGACTTCGTTTATTTATGAATAACAGTACCGGTCTGGTGTCCAATGTAGTGTTATCTTTTTCTATTATGACAGTTTGCGGAATCGAAGAGACATAAACGGATGCCGCACCTGGTTGAGTCGGAAACTGAACACACCGCACAGCGTTGGACTCTCGATTTTTTGACAAGAAGCAGCAGGTTACGTTCTTAGATTGGATTGTTTGCGTGTTATTATTTGTGCTCGATTGTTTATTTATTTAAGTGTGTTAACTTTTTGGACGTTTAATCATTAAAGTGTTTTCATTGTTAACCATGGTCGTACGTTGTTTTGTCTGCAAAGGGTACAAGAAAACCAATCCAGCTTCAGGATATTTTAGTTTTCCGAAAGATGAAAGGTTGTAATAAGTAGATGTTTACATTAAGTATTGAGATTAAAGTATAGTTCATTCATATCACATTGCATGATAAATTAATATTCTTCGTCGATAATTGTTTGGCTCCCTTCTGCAGGAAGTTTAACTTTTTAAACTTGAGACATAAATTGTAGTTTTGTCTAGCCTCCTAGCATCCCATAATAAAGGCCACCAATTTAGAACCGTGACACTAATATTACAACGGTTGTATGTAAATTTAATTAGAAATAAGTAGTGAACAATGTCACATACCTACAACTATCTAAATGGCTTCGAGTGACGAAATATCAATTTATTGAGGCCGTTTGACGCGATCACATTTTTGATACAAATTTCTGCCCGTAGCAACGCCACCTAGACTTTAAGCCAGAGTACTGAAGCTTTGTTTTGATGATCAGCTGTTGAAGCTAGTCGATTCAGTTTTGAAATTTATAGGTAACCCTTAGTTCTTTACCGGTGTGTCGCGGAAAAAATCAAAGATTTTCGTGGTTCCAAACGCGTAAATAGATTTTCTTTAAGTAAATTATGTTTATTAGTGTCCTAGTATGGTACAAGGTAGTTCAAACTAAGATACCTAACGTGTCTAATCTTTTTTAAGCATTGTGTTTTCCCTAGTTGTATGTTTGTGTCTACTGGATAATGTGTCTTTTTAGTGTGGTCTGATAAAAACTTTTTAAGTAATTTGAGCCATTAAAATAGATTTAAAAAGGCCTCTTTTAATTTAAACAGGAAGTGAAAGTGTTTGTGTAGGTATTTGTGTTGAACAAAAAACAAACAAAATGCCCTTTCATTGCGTGGTACTTAAATGCAGGGGTAATTATGATAAAAACTCGAAAGTGTCTACTTTTAAATTCCCAAGTGATCCGGAGTTAAAGAAAATGTGGATACAGGCGATAAAGAGAGTCGGTTTTACGCCTTCAGATTCATCGAGGGTAATTAGTCTAAACAGGTAGGTTTAGTATACTTATTAAACCAGAAATTTGATTGATAGGTTTGCGAATTGCATTTTAATGAATGGGATATTAAAAGAACCATGAGTACGTATGATGAAAGAACTGGAAATTATCTTACAGCTCCTTTAAAGATTCCAAGACTCGAAAAAGGTTAGTGGTTGCTTATTTGAATTTTTGACCTACGTACCCAGGTTATATTGTTAAAAACTAAATTTACTGCTCTAAAATTTTAGGTGCGGTAAATTGCCGGGTTGCCCTGAATATGTTTCATCACCTACATGTTCATATCGAGAAAATCCGGAAACTAAAAAATTAAGAATGGAGTGTGATCTTATTAAACGAACCATATCTGAAAGCATAACTACTTCCAACATGTATATTGCTGAAAGGGAATTTGTTAATTTTGAAGAAGCTTTTACAAAAATTAATAAAAATCCGAATTTAATTAATTGGATCATTTCGAAACGACAACATCATATTCTTTTTATTTATATTGAGGAAATACCTAATCCAGTTATAAAGAGACTACTTTATATGAACCAGGATTTTAATATAAGTTTAGAGCATTGTGGTAACAAGGTATCAAGTTTGAAGTCCTCAAATAATGAAAAAATTAAATTTCCTTTGCTCGTGGATAATATGAATAAATTAGAAGATACTTTGTTGGAAGCTGAAAAGTATTTAACAGAAAAAAATTAAACAAAAAGTGTTGAAAATAGTTGTGGCATAATAACAGATATTTTGGAGTCGATGTTAAATAAACTTCCGGAGAAGAACAACGAAATTGAATTTATTCAGGAGAAAGTTAACTTTTTAAAGATTGAAAAAAGGGGGCTCTAAGATATTCATGGAAGACAACATTATTCTGTAGCCTTTTGTTATCAATATCTCCACACTGTTACAAATGTTTGCGCAACTCAAATCACTTGACGTTACCATGTAGTAGTACAATCAGGAAAGTTTGTAGTCAATTTACCACTGACCCTAAAGTTGAGCAGCTTGACGATAACTTTCTTCAATATGTGAGGTCTAAATTTAAACACTTGCAAGACAGTGATAAACTTATTACTCTATTGGTAGACGAAATACATTTAAAGCCATGTTTTGATTTTAAAGGTGGAAATATTGTGGGTGCTGCATATAATGTTCCTGAGAGCGCTACAAGTGCCCATGTATTTATGGTTAATAGTTTGCTTTCACCTTATAAGGAAGTCGTACATATATTGCCAGTAAAAACTTTAAATGGAGAAACTCTGCATAAGTTTATTAAAAAAGTCATAGAGGGCTTCGAAGAAATAGGGTTTGAAGTCATAGTTGTAGTGACAGATAACCATGCAATTAATAGGAAAGCCATGTCTATGTTTCGTAACCCCCCAGAGCTTCTTGTTGAATATGCTCATCCTTGCAGTCCCACACGACCTCTTTTTTTTGTAGTAGATCCTGTACACATTTTAAAAAATTTGAAAAATAACTGCATAAACCAACCCCAACAGTGTATGACATACCCAGATTTTGACAATAACACCCAAGACAATTCAGCAAACAATTTAAAAATTGCATCTTTTCAAACGATTAAAGATATGCACACAAAGGAATGTGGTCAACTTTTGAAATATGGATATACGCTATCCCTAAAGGCTTTGTACCCTAGCTCATTTGAGAGGTAAAATGTTAAACTGGCTCTACAAGTTTTAAACAAAAATATTGTGGTAGCTCTCAGGGAATTAGGTCCAAAAATTAATTTATCTAATTATGACTCTACTGCAGATTACATAGAAATTTTATGTAGGTGGTGGGACATAGTAAACGTAAAAACACCATTTAAGGGAAAAAGGTTGAGAAATATTTATCAAGAGCCAGTAACTAAAGAATCACATCATATATTTGAGTTTCTAAATAAATTTTTACAATGGCTCCAACATTGGAAATCATGTAATGGTGGTGGTCACCTAACAAAGGAAACCCATTTAGCAGTAGCACATACATCTCTGGCATTCCTTAAAATTTCCAAGTATTGTCTGTATCAGAAAGACATGAATTACATTCTTCTTGGCCAAATACAAACTGACAAATTAGAAGAACGCTTTGAGAAATATAGGTAGCAGGTTTAGATTGGTTCCGTATTAATTTGCTTTTTGCATGGCTTTTTGTAAATGATTATTTGCTTGCCAAGTAGTATCTACTCAGGACAGTACAGTGCAGTACAGTACTTACCTACCCACATTATTATTGCATGTTTTTTCCTAAACAGAGCTTATTGTCCATATACCATGTAGTTCTATCGCATTTATCTCCTTTTTTTACGATTTGATTCTTGGCAATTATTTTGTACAAGTAGATTCTGGCAGCCCTTAATGATATATTTGAAATCATAATATACTTATCCCGAGTATTTGTAATTTTCATAACATTTTAGATATCAAGCTGGGTCGCAATACCATATTTCAATTCGTCAGATCTTTGAATCGGAAAGTAAACTACGGATGCAAAGTGTAATTCCTCTTATGTTAAAGTCAAATAAATTTGGAGATTTAGAAATTTCTAAGGACAGTCTTTCAGAGTTTGTTGAAGGTGACAAATTCGAAAATGTCCACATTGCAGTAGAGTTGAGAAACAACTGTGAAATTAGTGAGGACGATATTTCAGAAATTTCTGATGCAGTTTTGCCTTCAATAGTGTATATTTCTGGTTATGTTGTATTTTCACTTTTAAAAAGACTTCAATGTAAATATTGTAAAGTGTTTTTAACAGAAAATGAAATGGACTTAAATCTAAGAACAGAATTAATCAATGCAAATGATCGGGGAGGACTTTGTTATCCAAACCTTGATGTAGTAACTTGTTCGTCATACATATATGTGGTTTTACAAAAAATGTTACTGATCGAGGAGTGCTTTTTAAGACATAAAAATCAGAGATATGTCCTTATGAAAATGTCTGCTAAAACAATTGATGGATTAGACCTTGATTTGTTTATGAGCCACAATTGTCCAGAACATAACCAACAATACATTATTAAGGCTCTAATAAAAACTGTTTCAAACATTATTTTAAACAATTACGTTAAAAACCAAAACGACATTTTAAAACCAAAGACAATGCCTGAACTAAAAAGGTCAAAGCCTACAAAACAATAGGAGACAATACTGATGTAAGTACGTTCATAAAAAATTCCTAATGATTTCTTTTTAGATTATTATTGGTATAATACACTAATTGCTACTGCGATTTTCATCACACTATTGTAATTTTCACACTTTTAAACTCGCTTTTAAAGTAGATAAGTATTGTATTTTTCACGTTGTTTTGCTTCATAACATTATTTACGATTTTTACAATTTACAATTTTACGACAATTTTCACACTTTGTGGTGATAATGTAATTTATTTTTTTTCCCCAAATTGGGCCGTTTTTAAAATAAAATATAAATTAAATACTGATCTCCACCTTTATCGATTTATATCGGAATGACTAGGTTTACCAGCTGATCGGAAACACATGTTCGGCTTTCTGTCTAGGTGGCGTTGCCCGTAGTAATCTTTCGAAAACGGCAATCTTACTTTGCGCTCGAAAAACACACAGAACTTTTTCTACAGCCGCATTTTTTAAAATTAAATGCACATTTTCCTCTATACTTATTCTGAAATTTGCAAATCACTGTCAGTTTGACATATTATGTTCGGGCTTCGGGCATATTTAGAACAGGATTGCCAGCAACAAACTGTAACAAACGCACGACTGTCATTTATTTAACTTCGGTTTCCATGACCATTCAGCACACTAGACGGAAAAAGCGAGAATTTCCTTTTCCATGTTCGCGCTAGAGCGCAAAATAAGGATCCACGGCATTAGTTGATTTTGCGATTTCATTTGAATTTAGTATTTAGTTATTTTGCGCGCGGCTGTAGAAAAAATTGATATTCTATGTTCATATTAAAATATTTATATATTTATTTACACTTATAAACACCATATTCATGGTTATGTATAAATAACTGAACATTCTCGATCACGTTTACCAGATATCTTTTTTTATTAATTTCACTTGCATATCATGTTTAATTTAATTTACTAAAAATGTAAACTAAATTAAATCCAGTCCGTCTCTGTTGAGTTCCAGCTGGCCATTAAAACCTAACATTTTTAATGTATGAAGGGCATGCGCGAAAAATGAGGAAAGCATGCAAAAGTCAAATCTGGCTTCATCGACATCAAAGGAGCCGACGTAGAGTTAAATAACTGATTCGGTACGGTATAAGCTGTGCTTGAATATTGTATATGGTCCTTTTTTAACTGAAGAAAATAAATATAAAATCCAGAAAATTCAAAACTCCTGTGTGCGATTTACTAGAAATTTGTCACGAATGGCTCATCTAAGTGAGCATGTATAATATGGCATAAAGATGATTTTTGGGTATAAGCTGCACTGTATATAAATTGCTTAATTTTTATGAACCAGAATATCTGTCAGAGTTTCTTATTCAAAGGGGAGATACACATAACGTAAATATTCGCTATAAGGGCGCAACTGGCAATACCCCAGCATAAGACTGAATTTCTGAAAGGTTCTTTCATATATACTTCTGCTTGTATTTACAATACAAGCAAATATTAAAAATTTAGGCATAGCGTCTTTTAAGTCTAATGTTAGAAAAATTTTGAAGACTAGTGAGATTAATAGGGGTGTGATTCTGGTATGGGACTTTAAATTATTTTTGTTTTGTGTATGTTTGCTTTAATGTTTGTCGTATTTTTAGGAAATGTATTCATATTATTTTGTGGTGGTTATTAAAATAAGCCTAGCGGCACTTTCCACCTTTGTATGGTTTATTTGTTGCATACAATAAAGATTATTTTATTTTATTTTTATTTAATATTCCATTGATTGTTAACATGGGTCCGAAAATGGCCCAAAGATTTAGGATAATAATTTAAGATTTTAATTCGGCATCTTACAAACTACTGAACCTGCATCAAAAATCCGAGTGGGTGCCTCTTTTCCTTCTCCTATCCATCTCGGTCAAACAAACCCACTTACTGGTGAAATGCCGTTTAATTTCAGCAACACTATAGTCAGACTTTTCCTTGCACAATCTCGGAATAGCAGGAAATGCAAAGCAATGTGGCATACCTAGTCATTAGAATTATTATTGTAACGTTACTATCACCACTTACCTGCATAGGTGGCCTAGTGGCAACAAACGGCGTCCGTGGTGGAGGTGGCTGGCCAAACGAATCGTTTCCCGAAGAAACGTTTACCTTAGGGAAGCTGGAGTTCGCAGAACTAGGTGCCTCGGCAAAGGATTCTGAATCGGGATTGGGAGTCTGCGGTTGGAATTCATGGACAGGGGACTGTGAAGTAGGAGTACGAATATTAGTTGACGGTGATGAGGGAAGGGCAAACGGTGGGGATTTAATACCGATATATTGTCGGGACGGTGAAGCAACGGGACTTCCTTCTTGCGGAGCAGCAGTCTGTAGGGGACTGGCCTGGTTGTTTTGAATAAATTGCGGCGACGGGTCCGATATAGTTCGTTGAACCCTGGCAATTGCTGAAAATAACAAACAAGTATGGCTAGTATGACGTAGCAGCTATACTTATTCCTAGCAACTCTCTCAAATGCAATATTGTATTTAATACGAGTATTTTTTAGAGATTACAGTTTTGGTATGGTTAATAAACTGGATTTCATCCCAATTTAAAGCTCGAATGGTCCAGGTCTATGTTCTAATAATCAAAAGTATTTAAATTGCATACCTTGTACGCGTTGTTCCTGAATGACATGTTGCTGTTGCTGCGCTTGATGCTGTCTTAACGCTTGTAACTGCTTCCATTGTCTCTCTTGTTCGGCCTCCCTAGCCGTTTTTTGCTGCTGTGCCATTTTTTCTTGATCCTATGATAACATCAAATATAATAGATACATGCCTTTTAGTAGGCCTATTTACCGTCACCTCTTATAGATTTATAAAGTTAGAATGAACCGGAAATTAGGAAGTGTTTATATATACTCTTCATGCTCAAGTAGGTAAATTAAAAATGTTTAGGAAAATTTTAACCCCTGTGTTAATTTCTGAAACGAAGACACACAATCTGAAAGCATTAATTCCAGCATCAGAGGATAATTGATAATATATTCCATTCTCTCGAGCACTGTTACCTGTTACATGCCTAATTCGAATTAACCTAATCGTTTCGGTAAAGGAAATATCTCACAAAAATACTTTATGCAGATACGTGAAAGTAATACATACAATTTCAGTGGCAAATATCTCAAAAAACATGTAATCAAATACTCGACAGCAAATCTCAAAAATTGACTGATAGAAAGGTTCCGTGAAAAAAAATTGAGTGACATTTTGCTGTATATATATTAAGCTGAAACTCTTGTATTTAAAATTCTGGACATTTTAAATATTAATAGAGTAAAGGCCATGCAATATACAGGCTGTCCGGAAATACCGTTCGAATAATTTCAGGAGTGCTGCCCTAAAGAAATGTAATAAACTGGTTTTATTTTTTTTCTCGAAAACGAAGCAAGATACGAAAACAAATCAAGAAGCAAAAAAGTTGTATTTTTAGTTGCTTAATTCCATTAAAATATAAAATGTTTAAAAAAATTAGGGGCGCACATTTTTTTTCGTTATGACGCCCCCCAGGATGCCACTGGACTTTATATTTTAAATTTAATTAAGGCTAAATGAGCTCCTTATTATTACAGAAAACACTAATAAGTTTCGACAAAATCGGTAAAAGCACATTCAAGATATTAATAAAAAATCGATTTTTTTTTAAAGTTTGGAAATGTATAAACTGGCTTTTATTTTTTTTTCTTGAAAACGAAGCAAGATACGAAAACAAAACAAGAAGCAAAAAAGTTGTATTTTTAGTTGCGCAATTCCATTAAAATATAAAATGTTTAAAAAAATCAAGGGAGCACATTTTTTTTTCAGTATGACGCCCCCCAGGATGCCACTGGACTTTATATTTTAAATCTAATTAAGGCTAAATGAGCTCCTTATTATTACAGAAAACACTAATAACCTTCAACAAAATCGGTAAAAGCACATTTAAGATATTAATAAAAAAATCGTTTTTTTTTTAAGTTTGGAAATGTATAAACTGGCTTTTATTTTTTTTTTCTTGAAAGCGAAGCAAGATACAAAAACAAATCAAGAAGCAAAAATGTTGCATTTTTAGTTGCTTAATACGAAAAAAACATAAAATGTTTAAAAAAGTCAGTGGGGCACATTTTTTTGTCAATAATAGTCGGTATGACGCCCCCCCCAACTACCAAATTTCAACAAAATCGGTAAAAGGGTATTTAAAATATTAATAAAAAACTGATTTTTAAAAAAAGTTTGACACCTTGCATTTTGGAAACTATGCATTTCTGGACCCAGGTTCATATGAAAAAAATTTCATATTTTCTTATGTAGAATCAATCCTGAAATTATTCGAATGGTATTTCCGGACACCCTGTATAATGAAACCACTGTATGTACAGGGTGTCCCATTTTCGTAGGTTTTATGGGGTTTCACCCATATGGAGTAAAGATAGAAGGATGCGGTTTTCGGGACACCGTGCTACTTTGTTGTGAAACGAAAGGTGGCGCAAACAGAATTTTCATGGCCGCCTTCGTTCCTGAGATACAGGGCGTTTTTTAAAATGTTGCATTTTCAAGCACCCCCCGTATCTCAGCTGCCTGATAACTTATCAAAAAGATGAAAAGTGCTTCTTATATAACTTTTTACGTAGAATCCAGTGCTACCTTTAGAATAAGTATACGGGGTCAGGTCAAAAAGTTATCGGACCCTACTTTATTTTTTTTAATGGGACACCCTATATATTATTTTTTTATTTTCTTCCCCTCACCGCGAGCTTTTTAAAAACATAACATAGTTCATATTTATTTTCATAAAGAGCGTGACAAAATTAATTTTTTATAATTTTCTTCGTATAGTATGCGGTCGTGAGTAGCCATGATAACGAAAATAACAAAATCAGCATGCCATCATTACTACTGTCATTGTTGGCGTTGATGATATTTATTTTTTTCCCGTACTTAGGTACGGTATAGGTGATATTTATTGTTATGGTCGGTTGAGCATGTGTTATTGTTCTTCGTTGTTTTTGATTATTGTTGTTAATTCATTGTTGTTATTATTGTTTGATTTGTTTTTTTAATATGGCCCAAAACCAAAAATTTAAATACCTTGAGAAGTATGATATGAATACCTTGCTTCATATTATCTAATGAAAATAAGTGAAGAGTAGTGGCTGTGTGCCTGTATGAATCATACCAAATGAAACACTTTGTATTCCATGCAAAATTTAATCCAAAAGGACTTCCTATAAAAGCATAACAGAGCGCTTTCGGCCAAAGCCATCATCAGTGTTACTTGTCATTGGACCTGAAGAACATATCGACGAAGAGT
>JAEQML010075812.1:0-13664 GCA_016904865.1 Pissodes strobi
TTCAGAAGTTTAGTTCATACGGGGCGATATAAAAGGAAAAATATTGACAGTAACTCGTAAATGGGCCAGGAAAAAATATCCAGTTATTCTTTTGGTCGCAGATTTTAGTGCTCCTTAACCTAAATAGATATTTCTTCAAATTATGGGGGCTATTATTTCGCCCTCTATAAAAATACATTGGATTTCCTATACGTCCTAAGTCGATGCATCACCCCGGTATCTACAAACATAAAAAACGAAGTATTAAAGTCTGTTTTTTTAATGCCGGACAGGTGCCAAGTTTTGTGTTAAATTATTGGCATTAAGGTACCCTACCTGGCACATTCAGTCATTAAAAAAAAACAGACTTTAGGTATGCAATGTTTAAGCAGGTACTCTTTAGTTTACAATTTTTGACATTTTTATTTTCCTAAATATAACAGAATTGTATAGATCCCTATTTAATTGTCTGATACGAGAATACATTCTGGATCTAAAGAATAATGTGTTTGTCTTGTCAGAGCATAAAACTGAGGAACTCATCTCTATTATTTTTTTTTTAAATATTGTTTGCAAATAAATAAATTCCCTGAATTTACAGAATTAAAAGTTTGCTCAAGATTCCCAAGATGTTCCATCATTTCAGGAGAATGTTTTGAAAGACTACCTTCACTCAAATGAGAAACCCAAGTATAGTGATTTGAATTGGATGACTTTATGAATCTGGCACCTTTAACTGATGGCATATATAACCTGCCAAATTTTGCAAACCATCATATTCGATATCACCTTAGTTCCCTCTCAAATACATTTGTAGGTTTCTTGGCCTCCGTGGAGTCAGTAACGGTAAGTTTACCGCGTTCAAAGCTATATTAGGAGTTTCATCATCTTCTTCATTTCCAAAGCTGGAAAGAGAACCTTCGTCTCTTCCAAGAATGTAGGATCGTAGGCAATATTTGAATTGCAGTGCATCTCAATGATTATGCAATCCTCCTTTGGCTCCTATAGCTCCAAAGAAGTTCTCTGAAACATTCTGATTTAACCTGTAGGTAAATAAATAATTAGACGAAAATTTAGCTTTCATATCACCAGCAGTGTTGGTCATAACAATACCTGAAATTATCATAAAACAAAAACAGTATAATAACCCTGTATTTTTATTTTACCCCTTTGAAAGGAAGGCTAATAATTTCTTCCTTTAACCGTAAGATTTCCAATTGGCTCAGTCATTTTGGCAACGATACCATTTTGGATTTTTAAACCTAATCCATAAGCTTTTGTTTGTTCCCTGGAGTCGCTTGAATACTCTCTGACATTCATGATATCAAACCAATAATTTACCTACAAATTAAAATTTAAACTTTTGCGATTTACCATATGTGATTACAAATAACCAAAAGAAAATAATAAAATACGTCATATCAATTTAAAGAATTCTGCACACTCAACCCAGTAATCTTTTTTCAATAATCCCATTGTTCCACATCTTGAAATCGCCATGTAAATCGTGTGGGAAAATAATTTGGTGGCTAACTTCACTTTTTGCCTTCCAGTACCTTGAACGTTGAGATTCCTTTGATATTTTGTGGGTAATTTTTATATCTGAAGTGCTCGTTACATCAATCACCTCTTCAATGATAGCCCTATTTATTTCTTCTTTCCCATTTAAAATAAATCCTTGGGCTACAAAGTGGTTTCTTAGTAGTTTTATAAGGTGGGATACATCGGCCATCACATAGATATAGTGATCATTTGCTGGGTTTTGGTGTTAGTATGACTAATATTCAGCTCTTTATAGAGGGCTCTGTTTCCACCACCTAAATCACTAACCATAGCTACTACTTGGAAACCTTAAAAATTAAGTATTATAATAGTTTTGCTACTTAATTAAATTCAGTAATATAGTAGAATATTAAAAAATATATATCAAATCAAAAAAAAGATATCAAATAAAACTGATATAAGATCAAAAATAGCATGCATACTTATTGCAACATATTATGCAGTATGCAGTAAATAAATAAATATTATATTAATTCTTATCAGACCTGACGATTCAGTAAACTGTATGATTTTAAACAGTTTTTCCTTTGAAAGTTCAAAGTCAAAGTCATAGAAAACAGGTTGTTTCCAATTCTTCATTAATCCTCTTAACATAACCACTTGTACTAAAGAATATGGCTTCAAAGTTTCATCATTTGCTTGGTCATAAAGAGAGGCTTTTTTGATCTTAATCTCATCGAACGATAACACATACAGCTAATAATATAATAATAGTATATTAAGATACCAGTTTTAAAAGACCATATTTTTTCGCACGAGCACGAAATTAGAAAACGACCCGCTTGCGGGGAGTTTCCTAGCGTGCGAGTGCGCTAAATGTCTTTTAAAACATGTATTTTATACTATTTTTTCTATTTTGCACGTTTTTTTTACTGAAAAACATTCATTTATTCAAGTCGCGCAAGTTGGATGGCCATCTTGTCCCTCTTGACGTCTGTATTATTAGGAATCCCATTCAAAAACGATGTCGAAATTTTTGCTAGTGAGTGACATTGAACAATTTTGTTAATATCATAGCAACCAGTCAACAAAAGTAGTGTCGAAAAGAGCGACACTACTTTGCGTATCGAAAAGACTTCTTTATGATACCAAAATAGAAAAAAATATTTTTATTTGCCAAGAAAATCGTATAAACTACAAAGCAATGTGACTTTAAACGATTTACGAACAATTTTTGTAATACAAACGAATGAATTTAATTAACAAACCTTATCAAGGGAGCTCATGTCAGAGAATTTCATAAGTGCGAACACTTTTTTTAATATGCCAGGCGCAATTTTAACTTTTTTTAGCCAAGGTCGAATGCAAGAAACTGCTGAGAATGGGTACTCTTTTTTAAATATTATAATAATGGTAAAATGCAAACATTTTATTAGTAAATTAACCTGTAAGCTCTTGGACCGGCTGAATAGATAATTATGGCCTTAGATATGTCATCAACTTTCCATCTAAGGCGAGTTTTTGAATGCTACAACGTTTTTAGCTGCTCTTTACTAAAAAGTTTTCTAATGAGATCGTTACGCTTTTCCAAAAATGCAACCTTATGTTGAAGTTCAAATATTATTTTGTCTTTTGGAGCTTTTTCAGTATTAACCCTTAGAAAAAAATATCCAAAGTTGAAGTAAAATTCAGGGTAAAATTAATAACAAAATATGACCACATATTATTCTAGCTACAAAAAAAAAGGAATCTAAATACCTAGTTTCAACTACAAACTAATCCAATATCTTGAGGGGTTCATTTATCTAAAACCTCATTCTCAGGGATATGACCAAATGAATTAGTGCTCGGACCACCACCAGGACTATTTCTACTATCAAGGTAGACATGCTAGTAGAAAACATGCCTATGAGCATGCTTACAACGAGCATGCCTTTTTAACTGATACATTTGCTTGAGATCAGCATGCTCCTTTTAAGCATGCTCCTGAATAATCATGCTCAAAGTAAACATTCCAATAGACATGTCATTTACTAGCAGACTCACGTCAGTGTAGTGAAGAGACCTGAAAATCAAATGGCTATCCGCACAGAAATGAATACAATAATCCTATTGCTTGCAATGCAATGCATCAGAAATCTTCTGTCAACACGAAAGAAAAAAAAGGAATAGGAAAATTTGGTTTCGTGATTGGATAACTAGAATAGAAAACCTTGGAGCCAGTAGTCTTGTTGGTAGGAATGCGGGAAGAAGATATTGAGGGCTATAAAAATCAGGTACGTATGCTGCCGCATCAATTTGATTAGCTGTTCTCTAAAGTTGAAAGCGCTATACAGAAACAAGAAACACATATGCGAAATGCTATTCCGGCTAAAGTTAAATTGGAGGTGACATTGAGATATCTAGCCACAGGAGATTCTTTGTACACATTAGAAGCACTTTACAGGGTTGCGAGATCTATTGTTGCTCAATTTATACCTAAAGTTTGTGTTGCAATACACAACGCTTTGACGGATTATATGCGATTAGTAAAGCAGTGATGATTATAAAGATGAAGAAGCATTTATTTATGTTAAAATATCTGGTCACTCTGGAGGCATCTCCGAGGGCATCTCCCGAGGCATCTCCACATAAAGATTTTATGTAAGTTTATATTATTATTTTATTATATTTATGAAATTGTTAATTTTCTTTTTGCTTCATGGTGTTAGATTTAAAATTATTAATTTGCAGAGCACCAAATACAACTATTACGGAGCCAAATTAAATGGTTTTGGAGAAGCCACATGCTTCTTCATCATTCAGCACAGAAACTGCTTCAGAAAGTGAAAAAGTCGAAAGGTCTCTTATAATTTTTTAAATGGTGGTACAAATATGTTCTTGACATGTAAGGATGTAGTTTCACTTAGGTACTAGTAGTTGCGATGTCCATATTATTAAGATAAATTCCTTGATAAAAAGTTTTCATTTAAGTCGGTACATATTTAATATTTACGTAACTATTATTCAAGCGGTTTGAATTTCTCTACCCACGTAACTTTTATATTTTAAATAGAACTCCCCATGTATGGGAAATTAGATTCCCTTTAAGTGGATCTCCAAATACAATGACCTTTTAGCTTTACCGTGTGTCCAAAATAACTTGAAATAAATGGGCGTTTTAGAAAACCTTAAATAACTACGCGTAGTCTAAGAGTGACTCTATACAAGATTTTAAAAGTATGTTATATATTGATGTGGGTATTTATATTGCAGTTTACACAAGGAGCATTCGTCTTCTTCAACAATTAGTGGAAGCTAGATGTTTTAGAAGAAAGAATACCTATAAGGACAGTTACCAAGAAAAGGTAATAATGACACTCTAGTAATGATCTAAAATAGATATGTAAAAATATTCTTTTTTTACTTTTGTTGAAACAAAAGGGAATTTGTAACCTATATTTTTAGGAAACGAGGATATGTAGGTGATCTGGAAAGCAGCGACTTCTCAATTCCAACAAAACGAAGTCGAAATTTGCTGTTTTTAAATGGTCGAGACATCAAGCAAAGAAGGAAAATTCATAACTTGCAAATGTCCGTAAGAAGATTGAGGATAAAAATTACAACATTAAACAAGTTATTGGATTATCTGAAGCAAAAATCTCTAATAAGTGAGACATCAGAGAACACCATAAAAGTGAGTTTACTATTTATATGTATTATTACCTAATACAAAAAAATCGGACCACTTGTAATTGAATAAAAGAAAAATAGTGTGGTTGCATGCAGGCAAACCTAAATAGACATACATTTTTTTTGTGTATTATAAATCAACATTTTCTCTTAAGCATCCCTCTCTGGACCTGCTGTTAATTTATTTGAAAGGATGTTGAAAGGATCAAAAATGCAAAAATATGAACCAAAGTAAATAATAGTCCTGGTTTCACCCAAGAAGCACTTAAAGCACTCATGCTAAAATATAAGAATTCTCCTAGCAAGCTTTTGTGTAATTCAATTATGTACGAAATGTCTATTAGAAAGCAAGTAGAATGGACTGGACAAAAATTTACTGGGTACGTAGATATAGGGACAAACATAGATGATGATCATCTTTCAGAAGCCAGGGAGGCCCTAGTATTTATGCTTGTGTGTGTAAATGGATCTTGGAAGGTACCTGTTGGATATTTTCTGTTAAGTGGGTTATCATCCATAGAAAAAGCTGTACTAGTTCAAAGATGTTTGGAATTTGTACATGAGAGCGACGTTGTAGTAACATCCATTACTTTTAATGGCGCTCCTGCAAATTTATCTATGTGTGAAATACTTGGTGCCAATTTAAGTGATCCGCTTAATTTGAAAACATGTTTTGACCATCCAGTAACCAAAAAGCCTGTATATATTTTCCTAGACGCCTGTCATATGATCAAACTTGTCAGAAATTGCTTGGCAAGCCAAACTGATCTTAAAGATGGTGACAATCAAGAGATAAAGTGGAGTTATTTATCTCAACTAGTCGAGAAACAAAATGTGTAAGGGTTGCATGCTGCTTCAAAAATGCGTATGAGGCATCTCTACTGGGAAAGGGAGAAAATGAAAGTTCGTTTGGCAACTCAAACAATTAGCAAGAGTGTTAGCGATGCTATTTCTTTTCTACGGGAAGACTTAAAATGTGACGGTTTCTTGAATTCCTCTGGAATATCCGATTTTATTCTGAAAGTTTGAGAAATATGTACACCAAATATGTTTTGGAAACAAAAATGCGGAAATACATTTTAGCATATAAGTTGTCACAAGATCATTTGGAATTATTTTTCGGGGCAATTCGTAGCAAGGGGGTTTCAACAATAACCCTACTGCCAGGCAATTCGAGGCAGCTTATAAAAGACTACTGGTTCATTCTGCCATCAAATGCAGGAAATGTAGTTAATTTAATTGTGGTTCTGATGACCATGTATCAACTTCAGGGGCAGGTGAAAATTTGCAACAAAGCGAAGAATATGTTAATTTTCAAAAGGTTATTGAATAATATATTCAAAGTAATCATTTTACTACATCGTGTGCTTGGAATCCTACTATATATGTCCAGGACAATGTGGCATATATAGCAGGTTTTGTTGTAAGAGGCCTTAAAAAATGTGTAACTTGCCCTAAATGTCTACTTACACTTGAAAGTGATTCAACAACTTCACATCTACCAGTCAGAAAATCTTACGGAGCGCTTGTCAATGCAAGCACCTATGTAATAGACATGCAGGGCTGCTGAAAAATTTTTGAGATTTTTTCAAAAAACCAAAATCATTTTTAGTAGGAATATCATTGATTTATTGGTTACACACACATTTAACACATTACCTGCTGCTCTGTATGATAGTTTTGGGGACCACATGTTTGATGATGAGGTATCATCATCCATTTCTAGTTACTAAATTAATTTTAAAAAACCGTTTCCAAATAAGAATCCATTATGAAACTATGAAAAAGCTCGATATGTCAAGGCAAAACAGGTGCCGCAGTATTAACACTAAGGCAGTTTTGTTTAGAAATGAATAAGTAGTACTAACAGCTAATTTTATTTCAGAAAGCATGTTTATTTTAGAAAATGTACAGGATATAACAATTTACATACACATTAGAGTTTGTGCACAATGGTTTTATGTGAATAACTGCGTGCACTTTACCTTTAAGTTCGTTAATCTATATTTTTCTTCTACTTATTTAACATTGTTAAAAGAAGTTAGTTTCATTTAAAAATATATACTTAAAGAAGTCGTTCTATTTAAAAATATATACTTAAAGCCATAACCATGATTTATCAAAGAAAGTTTCAATTAATCTGCAAAGGCTAAAAAAACAAAAGACGATCAAATCTATTTTTCCAAGCATCATTGAGTAAAAATTGGCTGTTTTTACATAGTCAAAGCACTTAAAATTAACATATTTAAAGGCAGAAATATCAAAAGGTGACATGAGGTGTCAATGTATTTAGAATGTAATTTTTTATCGAAATATGTAAAAAATTACAGGGGGTCTCATTTAAAACTGAAAAGTTGATATCATTTCTGGTGAAACCGGAAGTGACAAAAACGATTGACTGTGTCAATCTATCCATAATTACGTCACATTTTGATGTACTAAATGTCAGGTTTTTAACTAAAAAAATAAAAAGTGGGGAAATCATCTTTGAGAAACACTCGGTATAAACATGTGATTAATAACTGTTAGTTATATAGTTAAATAAATATTAGTTGAAGTAAGTAAGAATTTGATATATGTAATGCTGTTCAACCCCCTCCCATTGTGTGTTGCTATTGCATCCAAATTATTTATTATAATAAAAAATACCTATCAAACATTTTTATTAAGTAATTATTTAAATCAAGTGCAATGCTTTAAATATTACGTGTCTCATTTCAAATGCAAATAAAACCACAAAGTATCTGAATGATAAACATCAGTTTTTCCTGATTCAAAAAGTAAATTATCTGCAATCAGCCCGAGTTGGGTACATTGTTGCCATTTAGCGACTTCGTTTATTTATGTTTTCTATCCGTCTTTTTTCCAATCATAGAAAGCTTCAAAATAAATGTTTGATCGCGTTTTAGAAGTTTTTGTGAATGAGTAACCATGTCTCCCTCTGCTATATAGTTTAAGGTTCCAAGACGCACTATGATCTATATTTTCCAAAGTGGCGCCTAGTGGCGGCGAGCCTTTTATATTTGTTTTAAGTAACCTTTGACCTTACTAACAAATATAAAAGAAGTTTGTGCATATTTAAGCATTTTTTTAAAACTCAAGTTATAGTTTAGTTTTGTGTATCACGTTGTATAAAAAGAACATTTTACAAATTATTCTTACCAAATTTATGTTGATATTAAAGTAACTGGATATTTTGCAAGCTCATATATCATATAAGATAAAACTACTTATATTAAAGAATATAAATTTTTGGTTAAGTATGAAGATATGATGTTTAATTTGTAATGGTCAGTTTAATAAGGGAAATAAAAAATGTTTTCTTCGCGAAAAATGCCCCCCCCCCTGTATTGTTTAGCAAGTTGCAAAAAATGTTATTCTTATTTTAAACAAATTTGATGTTTTAGGGAGGCATTTGTTTACAAAATTGTATCAAACTAGAAATGTTGCATAATTGCTGTATGTCCACCAAAATACATTGGCTCGATGTACTGTGCGGCGTTCAAATGATGTGCCGCGCCTATTTCAAGTATAAATTTTCGGAACTTTTCAGAAGTATAAGGCTGTCCTTGTTCAGAAATTATTCAACGAGGAACACCAAATGTTTTAAACATATCCCTTAAACTATCAATGACATATTTTGTTTTTGTATTTTAAACAGGATAAATTAATAAAAATTTTGTAAAAGCATCTACAATAGCAATCAATTGAGTATTACCTTTGCGAAATTTAATAAAGGGCCCTAAAATGGTCGATGTGTATAGTATGGAACAGTTCGGAGGTTTTTGAACAGGTTTTAGATAACCAGGTATTTTACCATTTGACGATTTGAAATACAAACAATTGAGGTAGTTCTTAACATATTTTATGGTAAATTGACGCATATTGACAAATCGATATTTACTCGCAAGTAGTTAAAACATTTTTGAAAATGCGAAATGTCCAACGTCATCGTGGCACAGACGCAAAATTTGGAAACGTGTTGATTTTGGTACTACACAATGTAAGCCAGATTATAGTTATTAAATAACTATTTGTTTTTATTTTAGTCACCAGCTCGCAATACATGACTTAAGTTTCGCAAAACTTAATAATACTTTTTAACAACTAACTTTATTTGAAAATAAAAGAAATTATTTACAATACGACTTCTAACTACAGCAACCACTGAAAGTCAAGTGCTCGAATTAGTGGTAGACTTTCCTTTTTATAATCTTAGAAAAAATATCATTATCGTAAAAATGTCAGAACTGCATTATATGAAACTAAAATAAATATGTATATAAATGCAACACAATCCCTGAGGTCAAATAAGGGAGCCAATGCAGAGATTTCAATTATATAACTCATCCTTCCTCAAGTTCGGAAAACAAGATTTTCGAAGTTTTGCGGGACTCTTTCACGGTTTGTTGTTTCTTGATTTGCACTTTTTGTATTTCATTTTTCTGATTTTCCATAGAATCCATATGGCTAGGCCGACTATGCCGTTTAAAATAATTAGAATAAGCGGTGAAATCCAATGAGTATGCGAAATTTCAAATTTTTCTAGTGGTTGCAATTTGAAATTTGCTAGGGTTCTTTGTGCATTTTGTATTTCTTCGTGGTTTAGCTTTTGTAGTTTCATTTCGGGAATTTTCTCGGTGCTATTCATAGTGAACGTTACTTTAGGGATCTCAAGAACGTATAGAAGTTCTGATTTTCTTTCCTTCTGGTATACTTTATTGAGGATAGGTACTGGACAGTCTGACAGCTGGACAATGCTGGGTTTATTAATTTTTGTGGGTCCGCCAGAATTGGTGGTATTTTGCTAAGGTAATATTTGATGTCTGATTTTTCTGGCTCTAAGGATTTCATAATTTCTTCTAAATCTGTGTTAGATAGCTGGGGTAGTTCGTCGGAGTCGTAATTAGGGAATAATGACAATTGGTCATCTTCTAGGACGTTTATTGATATTCGAGATAACGCATCTGCATTACAATTATTCTTTCCTTTTTTATACTTTATTTCATAGTCGTATTCAGCAAGTTTTTATCGCCATCTGACTAATTGAGAATTTGGCTCTTTGATAGAAAATAGCCATTCAAGTGGTTTATTGTCGGAAAGTATTTTGAATTTAGTACCGAACAGGTATGGTCTGAAATATTTGGTTACCCATACGATCGCTAATAATTATTTTTCGTACTATAATTTTGTTCCGCTGGGTTCAATGTTCTTGAGGCGTATGCGATCGTAAATCGCTGCCAACGGGGCCTTGCGACAAGATCGGACCTATAGCGTACTTTGAAGCATCTGTCGCCAATAAAAAGGGCTGTTCGAAATCTGGATGTTGTAAGAGAGGGTCGTTTGTTAAGATGTTTTTACATGTTTTGAAACAGTTTATAAATTCGGGGTTGTGTATTATTATTTTTGTTCTTTCTTAAGCAGTGTGTCATGGGTTTAGTTAAGTGGGCGAAGTTGTTGATAAATTTACGTTAGTAACCTATTAATCCTAAAAATGACTACTTTCTTTGGAAGTTTTCGGAATTGGGAAGTTTCTTATGGCTTCGATTTCTTTTGGATTAGGTTTAATACCTTGGAGCGTTATTACATGTCCTAAGAATTGTACAGTTTTATGGAGGAACTCTGATTTATAGAATTGAATTTTTAAATTGTGTTCTTGCAATTTTTTAAAAACTTGTTTGAAGTCTGAAATGTTTTCTTGAAGGGAAATGGAAAAAAATGATTATGTCGTCCATATAGACTAGACATATTTTACCTTGAAGTTCTTTGAGCACATTGCCCATTACGCGTTGAAAAGTCACGGGGCATTTTTAAAGCCAAATGGCATTCGAACGTATTCGTGGTGCCCGTTTTCTATGCTGAAACCTGTCTTGGGTATTGGCTTTTCATACATTTCAAACTGATGAAATCCAGATGCTAAGTCCATGGTCGTAAAGTATTGACTTCTGCCTAATTTGTCAAGAATGTCAGTAATGTTTGGTATTGGATACCTGTCGTCAATTGTCTTTTCATTTATTTTTCTATAGTCGATAACAATTCTCTACCTTTGCTTGCCGGAGGCATCTGCCTTTTTGGGAACAATGTTTGGATTGGGGAGGACCAGGGACTTGAAGAGGGTCTAATTATGTTATCGTTTAACATTTGAGATATTTGTTTTTGTATCTCTTGTTTGTGGACGTGGGGGTACCTATACTATTTAGTATGTACAGGAATTTCATCGGATGTTTTAATTTCGTGTTTCACGGCATTGGTGAAATTTAATTTGTCATGTGGCTTGTGCAGAACATTTGGAAATTGACTAAATCATTTCCTTAGTTCCTTTTCTTCTTCAGAATTTAGATGTTCTGATCGAATTAGTGAAAAATCGTTGTTTTCATTTAAATAGTTTATTTGTTGGAAATTGTTCCGATTTGTTCGAATTCCTGGTTGTCAAAGAATGTATCTTTTTCTTTTATGGAGTCTCGGTCAAACTTCAACATTAGTCCAGTTCCGGTTAGATTTCTTATTTCTTACGTAATAGTGGCATTTTTAACAATCAAAAGACAAGGTAGGATTTCGATTAGATTGTTAGGCATATATGGGAGATAAAGGTCCGTGTTGTCAGCGATGTTTGTGTATATTAATTTTAGTACAGTCGAATGGGGTGGTATTTCGATGATTTGGGTGGTAAAATCGTTGCGATAAAAAAGTGGAATATTGCACGATTCGTTGGATAACTGTCGGTTGGTTATGTCAATATTCAAATTTAGCTTACGGAGATCTCTGATGCCTAATATAACGTCAAAGAAATCATGAAATTCATACAAAACGAATTCCAGTTCGTTGTTGAGACCGTATTCTTGGAGTAAAGGGATTTTTTGCTTTATTTTCTGTTTTTGTCTTACCTGTGCAGGTAACAAGGGTGTTATTAAAATTAAAAATTGTTTTTGGATAATATTGTTCCGCTATTATTGGTCTTAATAGGGAGGTGTGACTTCCTGTGTCGACTAGAAGTTTTACAGGAGGGTTTCCTATTTCGATATAGGGAAGTGAATTTACTTGGAAGCTGTTTAAGCTTAAAGCGGACTTTTGTTCTCCGAGGCTTGCATCTGAAAATGTTTGCTCTCGTTATATTCTGTGTCTTCAGTCTGTCGGTAATTATAATTTTGTTCAAAGGGGGTAGTGTCTTGGTAATCATAGCTTACATTATTGTCGTTACCATTTTCGGAATTTTCTTGCTCTGCTATGTATGTTAATTCAGTGAAAGTCAACGGGTTATTATTTTGACGTGAGTGATGTAATTATCATTGAAGATTAACTTTTTAAAAAAGTAATTTTATTCAAAATAATTCTACACAAAAAGTTTTGACTATCAAAATAACTACGATCTGTATCTTTCGAAAATTAAATGATAAGTAAAACGTAAAATGTAATTATGTGACCTAATGATATAAAATGCCGATTCTGCTAACTTATAAATATTGTGTATACAATAATTAATAAAGATAATAAAAATTGATCGGCAGAAAAGTTGGGTCATCGGGTTATCGGCCTGGTTGCATCACATAACTCCTCCCTCCTCAAGTTCGGAAAATAAGGGCCGCAGTGGTTGATCGTTTTTCCGACTCTCTTCTGAAGGGTCGTCTGTGAGGGCGTTCTTGCAGAGGTGATTTCTTTGGGATGAAACAGGCTTGTTCCATCCAATATACAGCAGGATTCCGCATACAAGGGCGGCAATGGATGAAATTGGAGCGATCCAAAGGTTCGTCGAATTTTCGGGAGTTTTCAGAGGGTGCAACTGGATTGTTGACACTATTTTCTGGGCTGTCTTCAATTCATCCAAGTTTATTTCTTCGAGAGTTAATATTGTTGCTACTTTGGACATTCGAAAACTTTGGCAGTTCTAACACATATTGAAGTTGTGTTTTTCTTTCGCCTTCGTATGTTTTGTTATCTATCTCAACAGGGCACATAGATAGAGCAACAATACTCCGCTCAGAGATTTTGTAGAGTCCTCGCTGACATTTGTCTCGTGCAATTATCTCGTTCACAGGAATGATAAAAATGTCGTTACCATTTAGGCGTTGAATGGTATTTTTTTGGTAGTTAACATTGATTAATGGACACATATTGTTTGACGTTGTTAGCAGCTCGAAGAGGCAACGTTCGTCTTTCGATAGGGCGGTTTGCTTGCAGATAAAAAGGTCTTCTAGTTGCGGACATTCTTCTTCCGTGGTCCAGTAATCTTCTTTTGTGAGTAGGACGTAAGGATTAGAGTTGTTAATTGCAGCATTATATTGTCCAAAATTAAAGACATATATAAGGCATTAGATAGATCTAACTGGCTCTTTTCTAGTAAATTAATTTTCTCTACTATAATTATTTGGTTAGTATTTATTTTTTCAAAATTTTTAGTATATTCCTGTGTAACAGTGGATAGAATTGACTGTTCTTTTTAAAAGTTTTCGTTTAAGTTTTCTTGGTTTTTTTTAGCATCTCGAAATAATTATTATAACGAGTTTCATCGTCTG
>JAEQML010075813.1:0-13663 GCA_016904865.1 Pissodes strobi
AGTTCATCCCCAAGGGATTAACCAAGTTTATATGTTGTCTCTATCGCGCTCCGAGCGATAGAGCCTACCAAAGCTTTTTTTCAACACTAGCTGCCACGTTTGACTCAATACATGTCGATCACCCCAGATCAGAAATAATCGTTCTGGGAGACTTTAATGCCCACAACACCAACTGGCTCAAACATCACAACAAGACCGACAATGAAGGTAGAGAAGCTGAAGCATTTGCCATCAGCTGCGGGCTTACTCAACTTGTAGACGAACCAACTCGAATCTCAGAGAGGGGCGAATTCGCCGCCCTCCTGGATCTTTTTCTAACCACCAATCCTGACCAGTACACAATTACAGTTGGTCCGCCATTAGGTATTTCCGACCACAATTTTTTTACAACGATTTGTGAATTGCCACTCATACAGAAGGATCCTCCACTGCCTCGCAAAATCTGGCATTACAATTCTGCAAACTGGGACGATCTAAGGAAGTTATATCTAGATTTTCCCTGGCTCGACGTCTGCTTTGGCACTGACGACCCGTCAGTCTGCTGCGAAGAGATCACGCAAGTAATCTCCTCAGGAATGGAAGCATACATCCCAAATTCCATCAAGTTACCATCAAAAGGAAAGCCCTGGTTCGACAGAAGATGCGAAAGAGCTGTAGGTTGAAAACAGCAAGCCTACAAGTACTGGCAGCAAAATCAGGCCGCTGAAAATCGCAATTATTTTGTCGAAGCGAGAAACGAATGCAAACGTGTGATCGACGCAACTAAGGACAAACACAATCAAAGGATCAGGAATAAACTTTTGCAATGCCCCAGTGGTTCCAGAAATTTCTGGTCGGTAGCAGAGGCAGTAAGTAACAACTCTACAAAAACGTCTCTCCCACCTTTAACAGATGAACGTGGCATAACGGCGACTACAGCCAAGAAAAAGGCAAACATGCTCGCCAAAATGTCCCCCAAGACACTCCCCACCATATCGAACATCAACACTACCATGGCAGAAGTCAAGTTTCCTCACCGTGATATTCGCAAAAGCCTTAAAGAACTAGATACGCAAAATACATCAGGACCGGACGGAATACCTGCCATCGTGCTAAAGAACTGCGCCAACGAATTAACACCTGTTTTTCCAGGCTTTTTTCTCTGTCTTGCGGAAAAGGGATTTACCCATCCTCTTGGAAAGTCGCTCGAGTGCAACCTGTTCCAAAAAAAGGCAAGAAAACCACGCTCTCAAACTATCGCCCAATTGCCTTACTACCAATTACCTCAGCAAGTCAATCAGCAACTACTCAAGTACCTCGAGAACAACAGAATAATTAGCGATAATCAATACGGCTTTCGCAAAGAGAGATCGACAGGAGATATATTGGCCTATGTCACTCATATATGGAGTAGGGCAATTGAGAACTACGGAGAGTCTCGAGCGATTGCGTTGGATATTTCAAAGGCATTCGACAGAGTTTGGCATGACGGACTGCTCAACAAACTGCCATCCTTCAGACTGCCAGCCTCTCTCTACAGCTGGCTTGCCAGTTTCCTTAGGAACCGATCTCTGGACGTTGCAGTTGATGGACACATTCACCACCAACGCGGGCGTGCCTCAGGGCGCAATACTTTCACCAACTCTGTTCCTCATCTATATTAATGACCTGCTGATCGAAACGAATAATCCTGTTTACAGTTTTGCAGATGACAGTACCCTTGTCTCCCACTTTAGATCAGAAAAACACTTACCAGCGACTGAGACTCATCACCGCAGACAGGAGCAGATTACGGCAATAAATCAAGACCTGGAGAAAGTCCAAACTTGGGGGCGACCGAAATTTGGTCCAGTTCATTGCAACAAAGACCCAAGCAACAACGTTTACCAGGAGGGCCAATACAGCGGGCCCTGACATCATTACGGCAGGATCGACCATTCTTTCATCCTCGTCAATCGGACTACTGGGTGACTCGGTCAACAGCAATATGTCCTGGCATGACCATGTTACTAACATCGCAAAATCAGCCTCCCAGAAGCTTGGTGCTCTATTTCGCAACAAAAAGACTCTATACACCGCCGCAGTTGCTCTTGCTCTACAAAGCGCAAATAAGACCGTGGGGTGCCGCACCAAAGCATACCCTAAAGCTGCTGGATTCCATTCAGAAGAGAGCTGTGCGTCTCGTCGGCGACCCGGAGTTGACCCGGAATCTGGGTAGTCTGGAACTCCGCAGACATGTGGCCGAGATGTCACTGTTTTACAGATACTTTCACTGCAGATGTTCCCAGGATTTGGCCCGTCTCATCCCGCCTCTGATTTAAAATATTAACATTAAAGTCACCCAGACAAAAAACATCATTAAGCGTAGGATATAAGCTGGAAAGAATATCCAAATCAGTAACAAAATTATTAAAATTTTTGTTGGGTGGCCTACAAAATACAGCAAAAGCGATAATTGTATCTTTCAAGTTCATATACTCCAGTGCTTCATTTGTAGCGAAGCCAAAAGTAACTTCCTCAACAGTTCAATTATTCCTAATATAAGCCGGCTATATTCCTTTTAAAAATAGAATAAATATTCAAGTCCGATCTTAAGTTTATTACACTTACCCTGACCAGCAATTAGTTAAAACAATACTATGGGTATGAAATCAAGAATAACTTGCAATGTAATAAAAATAAGGACTGCAGGAGGGCAGGGGCAGAGAAAAACGCACATTTTAAGAAGGAAGCTGTTCCACATAGCTTTTCATGGTATAAATTATGGAGCAAATCGACTATTGGCTTACTAAATGACCACCCCTCATTTGATCCTTTCGAAACTCAGTTATATCCTTAAAGAGAAATACTTTGGGTTTACTTTAGAGATTTTTATTGTAGCAGTACTATGTCATGAACTGTCATTGATTGGAGGAAGTTAGTTAAAACACATTTAAATAGTTTTTGGCCTAGCTGTTGAGCTGCCTTTTACAATTTTAAATTATTTTCTAATAAACTTAGTTCATGATTCGTGTACTAGTTTTATTTTATAATAATGTTAAAATATCCTCCACCCACTTAAAGCGAAATATAATTAGCTGAATCCAATCAAAATGGTTATAATACGTATAACAGTTACTTTTAGCAGAGTTTGAAATCTTCGGCCCTTCGTCGTACACTATAACTTTTTTCATGGAGGTTTCCCTTCAATGGCAGACAGAACTTTGACTCCAAAGTAATAATTTAGATAATTTAAGAATGGTATAATTTGGTATTTAGGCGTCGCCTTTAAACCCTTAACAAGATTTACTAATAACCTTCCTTTCTGTCTTTAAGTTTTATTCTTCTTGGAATACTTTTTAGACTTTTTTATTTTTGAATGCTTGACATCTGACAAAATAACGTGTTTTTGCGATTTGAATACAACCAAGACTTATTATAAATAAAAAAATCCTTCCATTTCGTAAACCTAATCTTTAAAAGTGCTTCAGGACTGAATCCGTGGACGCTGATAAGTTTTCTGTTGTACATTTCTCGAGACATTTCCTTTACACACAAGAGAACTTTATAATGATATAACATTGTTAAACTAACTCTCTTTAGCTAGCTATCTTACCCTCAAATAATATAAAATAATATTATTTATTTATCTTTTTCTTTCAGAACAATTGCTACCTCAAAATTTGAACCCACATACGCAAGACAGGCCTTTCCGTGCTTTGACGAGCCAAACATGAAAGCCAAATATATCGTTCATCTTTTGAAACCAAAGACTGAAAATTATATTGCTTTATCTAACTATCCAGTTGCGGTAAGAAATTTTGAATATCTATATTTCAGTTTTACTATTTTTTATATTTTGATCTTTTTTTCAGAAAACTGAAACATATGATGCTAACAACGATCTAGTTACTTTCAAAGAGACTGTATCAATGTCAACTTACTTGACTTGTTTCATAGTATCGGACTTTAAGTATACAAGTACTACCTTTAACAATAGTGGTATGTATCCCCACACAAGTATATGTAATTAAACAATTAGGAAGGACAATATCATTGTGCGTAATATTACGTTACAAAATGGGCCATAAAGACTTGCTAATAAACGATACAAAATCATTATGCAAAATGGAATTGCTTAAACGCATATGCAATTGATTATATTCAAACTCTTGCTTGTTCATCGGACCATGTATGTTGTAAATGTAAAAATGAATAACGGGTATTCAGCCAAACGGATTTATTTAAAAGATAATTAAATGATCAAACGAACTTACCTTAAGTGAAGTTCGATCATAATTATATGAAAGCCTCGTTCGAGAGATTACACATGACGTAGTACCATGTCTTCTAGCTGGTGACGCCACGAATTCAAAGCCTAAAAGAAAAAACACCCGACTGCTCTCCCCTACTCCGCCGTTTAATAGCTCTACCTCGTATTCAAATACTCATAACGTTCAAAGCTAATAAAAATGCTATTGGGTAAGGGCTCATTTGAGGAAGAATTTAAAAACTAGAAAATAAAAGGGTGGGATGTAATCTCTCGAACGAGGCTTTCATATAATTACGATCGAACTTCACTTAAGGTAAGTTCGTTTGATCATTTAATTATATTTCAAGCCTCGTTCTTCAAGATTACACATAACGTAGATGTTTAAAGCACAAAGGCATTTTTATTCACCTTATAAATTTCGATGTATAAACAGATAGTTCATTAAATATTGAAACATAACATAAGTACAAGCAAATACAGCTAACAAACATCAATTGAATAAACTTAACCTAATATTAATAATCAATACCTAATTAACTACTGAACTGTTTTGAAATAAGCTACTCACTTATTTAATCTATTATTCATTTAACACATACAACGCAAAGTCTTGTTCTCTTTCTGTTATAGGTTTACTGTATAATTTTGCAAATATTGAGGAAGACTTTGTCCAGCCTGCAGTGGAACGAATCATATCTAACGATATGCCTTTCGTAAATGCTTTTGAACTATGTGCGGTATATTGCGACGTGTCTACCCCACTTGTGTAAAGGACAGACTTAATCCATCTACTAATGGTTTGCGTTACCACTGCTTTGTGTGGTTTTTTAAAAGAAATAAATAAATTTTTTACATTATTCCTCAGGTTTTTGGTTCGTTCTAAATAATGTATGAGGGTGCTCGCTACACAAAGTTCCGGTTTTTCCGCAAAAAACGGTAACACAAGAAGTGGTTGAAATTTTCCAGGACCAGAAGTTTTGATAGTATCAGGTATCATTATTTCAATTTTTGATGGAAAATTTTTTACATTGTCAATATTTATAAGAATTAATGTTTGTGCCCTATGTGCTGTAATGAGTGCTAACAAAATCAATAATTTTTCAGTTATTTTCTTTAATGACAAAGATTCAATTGGAAAATACGTCTTGATAAAATTAAGAACAATTGGGACATCCCATCTTTTTGTATTTTGGTGTTAAAGGTCTCTTCCTAAAAACCCCTTTAAAAAATCTAGTTGCCACCTGATTTTTACAAGTATTCGTATTATAAGAAATTAAAGAAATTGCGGCCCTCATGGTGTTTAATGAACCATAAGCAGCACCCTCATTATATTTAAGACTAAGAAAACTTAACAAATTATTTACTATAAATTTAAAAGGACATATCTTATTTGTCAAGCAAAATTACCACCATTGTTTAAGTGCTGAATCATATTGTTTAAGTGTGGCGTTAGATATGCATGCTAATAAAATATTATAAGGTGATACTGGAATATTCTTTAAGGAATAAGCTTTCCTGAAACATGTGCTGCTATCAATGTAAGCCTGGCTGCCAAGGGATGGTTTATGGCCCTACAAGAAGAAAGTAGTAAACTAACATCGGATTTAAAAATAATAGGTTCATCTAGAAGTAAAGAAGTAAATACAGGATACCAGGGTTGCGCACTCCACAACGGTACAACCAAAATGTATTCTGATTTTTCAATATTATTTTCTTTAAAACTCTAAGAACTAAAGAAAAATGCGGAAATGCATAAAAGAAATAATTTTTCCAGGAAACTCTGAAAGCATCTATATTTAAGGAATCAGGATCTCTATTCCATGATATATATAAATTACATTTTTTGTTTGCCCTTGAGGCAAGGCAATCAATTTGGGGCTCGCCAATTTTTTTTACAATTTTAGTGAAAGCCCAATGTGCTAATTCCCATTCTGTATTTATTTCTTTATTTCTGGATTGTTTATCTGCCGTAAAATTTTCCTTGGATGGAATGTACGATGCATAAAGCCAAATGCTACGATGTTCACACCACTGCCAAATTAATCTTGATAAATTATTTAAACGAGGAAATTGGACCCCTCCCATTCTATTTATATAAGATAATGCTGTGGTATTATCTAACCTAAGGAGGATTTCGCAGTTTTCTAAATCCTTTGCAAACGATTTTAAAGCAATGAAAGCTGCTAAAAGTTCCAAATAATTTATGTGGAATTGACTTTCTTCTTTCGTACAGAACCCTGCTGCCATTTCTTTATTACAAGCAATTCACCAACCGGATAAGGATGCATCTGAAAAGATTTCTAATTTGAATTGAAATTTCCTGATCGGATTACATGAATTTGGCAAGTGAGATATCCACCAATGAAACTCCTCATTTAAGCTTTCCGATAGAGTAATTTGTTGATCATAATTCCCATTACTAAGAATAAGAGCTATAAACTTTTCTCTTTCAAACCGTTTACTATACATCCATCCATAGGCTACGGCAGGAGAACTTGAAACTAAATGTCCTACTAAACGGGCAAATTCTCTAATTCTACAAGATTTTTTATTTAAAAACCATCTTAAAAGACTCAATAATCTACTTACTTCTTCTGAAGGTAATTTCAAAGAAAACTTAACGGAATCTATTACAAATCCTAAAAAAGTACGATTTGTTTGTGGAATTAGAGAACTCTTTTTATGATTTATAAGAAAACCCAAATAAGTAAATAATGACACTGTTGCTGTTAGCTAAACAGTCTTCATATGATGCTCCAAAACAAAGAATATCATCTAAATATATAGTCGAAACATAACCATCACTTCTTAGTTGGTTTATTACGGGTCTTAAAACTTTTGCAAACACATAAATTGAAATAATTTACCGCTAAACACAAATCTCAAAGTTTTTTTTACTACTATTGTTGATAGGTATCAAATAATAAGCGTATTGGAGATCGGTAGATCCTAGAAAATCACCCTGCGATAATAATTTTGAAACCGTTCGTATATCTTCCATCTTAAAATGGTCAGTATCAATGAACTTATTTAATTGTTTTAAATTTAATATAAAACGTTTTGTGCCATCTGGTTTGGGAACTAAAAAATAAGACGAGATAAATTGACCCTTTTCGAATGTACAAGGCTCTATCGCCCCAATAACTAATAACTTATTTAATGTAAATGTTAGATCTTGATATTCTTGTTTTGACCATTTTTGTTCTTTTGGGACAATAATTTGGTTTACCTTCCTAGCAAAAGGAATTTCATAACCTTGTATACAAGACAAAATAAAAGAGTCACTTGTTATATGTCTCCAATTGTTAAGAAAGTCCTTTAATCTTCCTGCTTTGGTAGTTACCTGAGTTGCTCTTATTAATTCCTTCTGCTTTGCTGCTGTTGGTATCGGTTGTGTTGACTTCTTGGGTATGGCGTTGTTCTGACACTTCTTGTTCTCGGTTGTTGCGTTCGAAATTGTTGTTTGGTGCCCACCTGTTGGTAGTTTGTATACCGAACAGGTGGGCTTTTCCAGTTTAACTTCCTGTTATTCTGATTCTGGTGCTTCTTGGTATTGAAACTCGTAGATTTTCCGGTTAAATTTGGTTTTAAAGCAACACTTGCTTTCTGGATTGCCTTCATCAATTTTTTGAGTAAGATTTTCTCCAAACAGATGGGCGCCAATTGTATTAGAGTCCAAGATTTTTTGAACATTTTTATCTAGCCCAGGAGAAATGAATGCTTTTCGAGCCAAAGACTGAGAATGGTATACTTCAGCGAGTATTTTTGCTGCATCACATAACTTTTCCAAAATGTCTAATCCATCAACCCCTTTTTCTTTGTTCTCTAAAAGTTCGGAAATCACTAAACCTAAAGGTGCCATTGCCGTTCCTAACAGATTTTGTGTATCTACAAAATGACTATCTCGTTTTTTAACAGTATCACTTAATGATGAATTAATTTCCGGATTTAATTTGGGTGGCTCTAACTGGCAATTTCCTTGTAAAGGGTATTTTTCTAACAAGGTGTTCTTTAATTCAGGTGATATGCCCTGAGATAACTAAATAATCCAAATATTCCATCTAGATACTAACTCTGGATGCAAATGTAATTGATCATTTACTGGCTTACTTGGATCAGCACCTAGACACTGTAAAACATCCTCATTTGTTTCAGAACATTCTGGGATCAAATTTGCCAAGGGAAGGAGATCTTCAGGATCGGAATGTTCTGAAAAAAACAACCCCTAGAGAATTTTCAGATATTTTTTGGTATGTTCTGTCTCTCCTTATGGAAAGGAAAGAACAAACCTCCAAAAAAAAAATGTTTGGTTTTCACCTTGTCTTACTTTAAGCGTAAGCTTAGGTGTTTATCTAAAATGATCAGTATATAAGGGTTATTTCTGACAGATGGCCTATTCTAATTCCCAAAAAATAATTTTTGTACGTTACGTTCCACCTTAAGAGTGGACTCAAAACGATCAAATTATTTAAATAGGGCTTCTATTTTCTTCTTTGTTATGTTCTACCTTTAGAATGGACTCCAAAACACGAAACCTCATATTAAAAATAACAATAAATACACTGCGCAAAAACCTATAAGGAATGGATTGCTCGGTAAGAGTACAACTATCCAACATACCTTCTAAACACTCAACTTGCATTCCTCTTCGTTCTGGTAAACTCCGCAACGATTCCGCTGACGAAATATCTGGGCGACTGCCCGGGCCCGGTCTCGATGATTCACTATCGACACTTTTACGACGAATACGACGCACTAGTTGTTCCGATTTTAATAAGGATTCTAATCATTTAATTATTTTTAAGAAATTATCAGATCTATTTCTAGATTGCTTAACAGGTAACACTTTTCCCACTAACGCGCACCAAAACTTTTCAATTTGCGAAAACACAAAACATGTAGCGTCACTCGCACGAAGCACAGTTATGAGTATTTAAATACGAGGTAGAGCTATTAAACGGCGGGGTAGGGGAGAGCAGTCGGGTGTTTTTTTCTTTTAGGCTTTGAATTCGTGGCGTCACCAGCTAGAAGACATGGTACTACCACAGAATATCTATAGACTCTGGTACTACGTTATGTGTAATCTTGAAGAACGAGGCTTGAAATATAATTTGTTTTGTATCCAAGCTTTCGGTCAGTATCGTGACCTTCGTCAGGGCTAAAGTTATTTTTATATAATAATTTATAATATATAACAATCAAAACTAGTTAAACTTAATTTTGTGATTTATATATTTCAAAAGTTTGCTAAAAACTGGTTAGAATATTAGAATATCTTATAGATTTATATAAAATGTCAAAGACAATCTACTTTGTTTCAAAATTAATAATTTACGAGGTGTTAAAATAATACTTAATATTTTATGTTGTTAATTTAATAATAATGGTAAGGTGTATTGGTATGTAATTATATAAGAATAAATAGAGCTTAAAACATCCATTTCAGTTCTCTTATACATAGAATTTGTTTTACTGATTTCAACCATTTCTAAAAAAAACCTTTTATTTTTTTTTCTCTATGGAGAATTTTAATTTCATTGAATTTTGGTATGTGACGAGTAATGTATGCATGTTCGGATAAAGCAGAAGTGTTTGTTTGAAGTTTGATGTCACTTTTATGTCCAGAAATTCTATTTTGTGGTTTTTGTCCAATATACTTTCTATCACAATTATTACATGGAATTGAATATACTAAATTTGAGCAATTTAAAGTAATGGTTTTATTTTTAATTTGGAATGTAAATTAGCAATTGATTTAACATTCTTTAAGGCTAACTTTACAGGTTCATTTCTAAACATTTTAATTATTTTCGGAGAGAGTTCTTTAATTTATGGAAAAGAAGCAAAAGAAACATTTGAAATATCATTATTCATGTTATCATTAATATTATTGTTGATGTTATTATTAACATTAAAAGGTAATTTTTAGATACAACGATAATTAAACAAAATAATATTCTAACTACCAATTGGTATTTAAAATCTGTCCCCTCGAAAATATATTTAAATAAATCCTTGTAAATAATTGCTATATCGATTAATTGTTTTAAACAAATTTCTTTCTAACGTTAGAATAATAATAATAACGTCAACAATAATATTAATGATTTTAAATAATAATAATATTTGAAGCGTTTCTTATACTTCTCTTCTATATATTAAAGAACTCAGTACGAAAATAATTAAAATAAATGAACCTGCAAAGTTAGCCTTAAAGAATGTTAAATCGATTGCTAACTTGTATTCAAATTTAAAATATAAAACAATTACTTGAAATTACTCAAATGTAGTATACTCAATTCCATCTAATAATGGTGATAAAAAGTATATTGGACAAACATCACAAAGTAAAATAAAAAACAGAATTTCTGGACTTAAAAGGAACACCGGACTTCAAAAAAACACTTCTGCTTTATCTGAACATACATACATTACTGGTCCCATACCAAATTTCCATGAAATGAAAATTCTCCATAAAGAAAAAAAAATAAATAAAAGGTTATTTTTAAAAATGGTTGTAGTCAATAAAACAAATTCTATGAATAAAAGAATTGAAATTGATGATTTAAGCTCTATTTATTCTTATATACTATCACTAAATCACCGATAATTACATACCAATACGCCTTCCCATTATTATTAAAATAACAATATCAAATATCAAGTATTCTTTTAACACCTCGTAATTTATTTATTTTGAAACAAAGTAGATCGACTTTGACATTTTATATAGATCTATAAGATATTCTAATATTTTACCAATTTTTAGCAGATTTTTTAAAATGTTATAAGTCACAAAATTAAGTTTAACTGGTTTTGATTGTTAAGTTACCACATAATTGTTATATAGGATACATTATTATATAAGACTTTTTAGCCCTGACGAAGGTCACGATACTGACCGAAAGCTTGGACACAAAACAAATTATCTTTTAATAAATCCGCTTGGCTGAATACCGGTTATTCATTTCTACATTTAAACTATTGCCATCTGTCGCCTACTCCGAGGTAGTAAAATTTAACATAGTTTTAATATATAGAAAAATTAATAAACACCTATCTACTTTAACTAGGTCTCTTAGAACCGTATTTTTTTATGTTCGGAATACGCACAAAAGGGAAATCCTATACCACTCAACGAGTGGTGCATGTGCGAATAAGATGGTGGACGTTGGACTTAAAGCGCTGTAGGTTGTAGTGTGATTTAAAAGTGGAACATGATTACGGAATGTTCCAGAATTTTTGCAGAAAGTCCCCTGAAGATTTTAAAACTTTGTGGATCCAAAAATAATGAAACATATAAAAACTACAGTAGAGCTATTCCTGTGGCAGAAAGACTTGCTGTAACCCTAAGATTTCTCGCAACAGGCGACTCATATAGTTTTCTCATGTATGTATTTAAAATAGCTAAACAAGTTATATCAAATATAGTACCAGAAGTTCGTAGGGTCAGCATTGAAGTATTTAATTAAAACTACCCGGCCCTACAAAGTAGCATGCAGCACAAGCGATCCAAGCACGAGCACTTATGCGGACTTCTGGAGAATGGAGTCCCGTCCACACCGAACGAGCATAAACAAGTATTTTCGTTGATGTACCACCGTCCTCTGGATCTTTTTTTACGTGAACAAGCAAACGTTTGTTCGCTCGCTAGCCTGTACTCATTAGATAAATATTGATGCCGATTGCTCGCTCTCTTTTTTTGGTGAATACGTGCCTTGTCAACGACGTCCTAGGTGTTCGCCACTCATTCGTATGTTGATTAGCAACTTGTGTCTGACGAACGTTTCTGTTTGGAGCAACTCTGGGCGGAATCATAAGTGCCAGCTCGTTCGAACACCTTCCCTAGTAGTATCGATAGTAAAGAGATAGGTCCGCCACTTTTCTTCGATGTTCAAGGCTATCAAGGTCTTTAGTCAACTCTGGGTAATCAACAAGACGGACTGCCCCCCCTGTATGGAGTCCAATATCTTGAGCAAGTGTTTCAGTGCCGAGCTCCACACATGGAAACAGTATTCCAGAGATGGTCTTATCTAGGCCTTATAGAGCAGTAAGAGCTGATGAGGTGTACACAACTTTTTTGCTCTATAGAGTGCTTCTAGCTTTTGTGCTGATCCCTTGGCGATTTTGATGACGTGATTATGCCAAAACATGTTTTTTCTACGTTGATACCCAGCAAGCTTATGGGGGCCAAAGTCAGTGTTTGTACTGTCATTGATAAGTCAGGTCCTGCGGTGTTTGCTTTTTTTCTGAGAAGACAGCTGCGTGAGCCTTCTTCGCGTTAAACTGGGCATTGCTTTCCTCACCCCGTTCCACGATGGCGTTCGTATCCTCATTGATGGCAGCAATCTGATTTTCTTGCTCGCGTTGGGAACGATCAGCGGTCATTGGAGTCCGCGACATGAATGAGAATATGAGAGTGTTGTCGTCTACAAAGCTGTAATTAGAATTGTTGGTCCTGTCTAAGAAATAGTTGATAGAAAGCAAGAACAGTGTGGGAGATAATATGCACCTTGATCAGTTTCTCCATGACTTTGGACATTATAGGAACTAAGGCAATTGGACGGTAGTTATTTGGAATCGTTTTTTACCTTTCTTCGGGATTTGTTGTACCTGAGCGCATTTCCAGCTAGAAGGAAAGCTTGCAGTTCTGTATGACAGGGAGAAAAGCCTGCATAGTGAAGCTGGTAGTTCAGCAGCACATTTCTGTAGCACTGTTGCGGGAACGCCATCCGGTCCTGATGCCTTGTTAGCGTCTACGGTTTCGAGTATTCGTTTAATTTTGCGTTGGCGAAATACCAGACCTGGCATTGATGAATTCATTCTCGGGATAGTTGGGGGAGTCTTTCCTTGAGGATCTAAAGTAGAATTTGATGCAAACATTTCGGCAAAAATGTTGGTTTCTTCTTTGGCCGTTTCCGCTATTGAGCCATCATCTTTGGTCAGTGGTGGGATTGATGTCTTTGAGAAATCCTGATTGGCAGCTTTGGCAACTGACCAAAAGGATCTTGATTCATTAGGACAGTTAAGAAGTTTGTTCTTTATCTGATCGTTGTATCCGTCCTTACTCTTGTCAATGGGCCGCTTACAATAGTTTCTAGTAGTGATGAACATATTTCGATTTTCGGCTATCTGATCCCAGCGGCATTTACGGTAGGCGGCATTTTTAGCATTGATTGCTCTTTATCAATTTTTCCCAAACAATGGTTTACTGTTTGGGATACGTTTCTTAGAAGAGCGGATGAAAGCTTCCATACTAGCTAGGATAACTTGAGTTATCTAATGAGCAGATGAGAGGTGTTTTGATTCCTAAAGCAGACCTCTTTGCAAGGAAAGGAAAGATAAAACTCGCGAAGATACGCCACTTTGCAGAATTGTAGTGCCAGGCAGGAACGTCAAACTGGTGAGAGGAGTTTGATTACGGGGAGTGAC
>JAEQML010075814.1:0-13662 GCA_016904865.1 Pissodes strobi
GATCATAATAAAAATTTACATAGAGGTCAACTAAGGAATGTATTCCAGGGGGGGGGGGGAATAATCAAACATCATATTATTTATTAAAATAGACTACAAAAATTATATAAACACCACAATAGTACCAGTATTGGAAAAGCATGGGACTCAATCCATTAAAGTAGGTATTCTAAAGCAAATATTTCATATTTATGTCTTTATATATCAAATGCACATGCCTTCTTTTGAACGAATTAACTTTACACACACGATATATTGGTATTTTCCCCTTGGTTTTGTCCTATTATGCTGCCTTTCTAAATGGGAAAGAAACCCTTCTTGTAATCATTTGGCTTATTTTCATTGGTTCGGTTCTGTGATGCAGCTTGACGTCCGCCCTCTGTTTTCGACCTTGCTGATTATGGCTTTTAATTGCTGATTCGAGGTATTTTGGGCATCTGGAATGCATTTCAGTCTTTCTTGGGGGGGTTGTGTCTAGAAGAAAACAATAGTGATAGATTGTTTATAGATTAGTTGGAATCAAGTACGGTTGTATGGTGAGATTATTTAGGATTATCTAGTACTGAAATTAGAACTTACTTTTTGTACATTTGTTGGTCATTCTGTCGTAATTTTCTCCGTGATTTAGACTTGATAATATATTGTTTTGCTTAGGTGATTACGGAATATTTTCATTTTAAGAATGAAACGTTGACGTTTGTTCGAAATATGTCATGTCACTTCGGATTTGGACCATAGACTATAGACAATCGGAGGAAGTCGCATCGAATCCGTCCGTCGCTATCGACTTGAGAACCACTCTAATTCGCGTTGCATTTATTGTAGGATTTAGCTATAATACGCTTGAATTTGCTGTTTATATTGGATGGTATCAAGGTTTAGCACCCCATGCTTGCATATTGACGCAGTATTACACGGACTCTCCATTATTAAAGTTCGATAATATTTCTGCTCGGAGTAGATACTACCTACGCGAAGGAAATTGTTCTATGTTTCATATAGCCTGAGGGGATAATTTTGGCGGTATAAGTGACAGCTTTCTGGACAAGCGCGTGGCCTTCACGGTCGACACCGTTGCCAAGTTAATGCCTTATTTGGCATAATGCTATTAGTGCCGCGTGTTGATTGAAATTTTAGACTGCTGCATAACGCGTGGGTTATATATTCCCACCAAGCATTTAAAAGTAGATTCTAACTGATTCAAATCATTTCGATAATGAGTCCGCTTTAGCGCTTGTTTTGGCGAATCCGGTAGTATGACATCCTAACTTTCTAGTACTTTGTCACAAATAGGGACGCTGTTGGCAACATAGTATGTTGAACCGGTGCGATGTTAATTCTCCTAGCCTCGTCATTTTCGGAGCAAGCCGATTTAGTCTCTATGTGATCTTGAAGGAACCAGTAGGTTTCAGTGCCGAGCTCTCAAAATTGGGAATTTTTGTTGAGATACTGATATTTAGTGTGAAATATATAGTGCCCTAGTTAGGGGATTATTCAACGAAGCCCTTGAGCAGGATTGTGGTCGTCGATGGTTTCTCGTCTAATGGATGATTGTAGATGAAGGAAGATTTGTAGATTCGACCACCTGCACCCACGTTTGGGGATTTGACTTTCGAGAGCTGCCACACAATTGAACCCCGTTTAACATGTAAAGGTATATTGTTTGAGTAATTTTGGTACATATATTGTTTTGAGCTGTTATTTGTTGAGGTTCCGTATCTGTTTCCTTCATATTTTGGGTTGATTACGGTTCTAATTTGCCCTATTTGTTTCAGGGGTCTCTGTATTTTTATTCCCGGACTTTTTAACTTTGGATTCTTGGATTTTTATTTTTGGATTATTGGTTTTTATGGGCCTTCCATTGTCCTCTTACGTTCCGGTTTCCTACCTGGGTTTCCAGACTGCATACTGACACTCCTCCGACAACACGTGGTTTCGGAGTAACCATCAAGTTGATTGCGTGTCTCGCTGTCTGATCGAAGCCTCAACGCCTACGAAGTGTGTCTTCTCTACCTTGACGCTCTAGTGATTCGACGAACACCTGGATCCTGGATGAACTCACTGTTGGCTTGATAACGTATCAGATAAGTCTTAATTTAGGACATTATCTAGTGTATTTTGGGACTTTTATTTTATTTCATTTTATTATTGTGCTTAATTTTATTGATGATTTAAAGCTACTTAAATTGAAGTTTCGGGTGAATTTATATAATAATCGAAGTAACTAAAGGGGGTTGCTTGGCTACAATATTGCTACCTTCGAGTTATTTGGGAGTAACTGGGATTATTCTCAATAGATAGCATAGGTATACTGGATTATCCAGCTAATCTGGATATTATTGGCGTGTTATTAATTCATTTCAGCGTAGTCTTGATCGCGTGTTTTACTTCTTTTCAGCGTCATATATTATAAATATTTTTGAAACTGTTCTCATATAAGCATAGCGTATCGACGCGTAATCATATAGCTTTACCTCTGGTACGGATACTATTTAATAGGTGAATATTTTACTCACATTAATCTCTAGTATACTTGAACTAGATCTGAATTATTGAAATTATTTATAAGTGCTAGCTCTGCGCACGTTAACTTCTCGCTTATTGATTAGTGTTCTTTAGAGTGTAGAAGTAGAAGAAGTTATCATATTTTTGTACCGTATAGGTTGATAGCACCAATCAAGGGTATGTAAACGACACGTGATCACGTCTTCGTATTTATAGGGCGCCGTAGATATAAGTACTGCTTAATTTTTAAACCGTTACTTTTAATATTCCATCTTTAGTATATTTATATATTAATTGTCATAGCTACAAATACAAGAAATTCTTCTTGTAGCAATTATTTTTCCTTATTTAATTCAAAAGTATAGTCACCAATACGGAATATACACTTGTTATTTTTGTTTAATTGCGGTGGTATTTTTTTATTTGTTTCCCGTTCCGAGTTTTCTCAATAGGTTACAGCTGGGAGGAGAGCAATTCGTGGTTATTAGTCGAATCTCACTGAAGATCCAACATCAGGACATGGCGATAAGTTAACCTCGAGGCGCTCAGGCATTATAACTCACCACGACCCTTCTCCACTGTCTAAAAGCTGGGGGGCCGTCATTGTTCCTGCACTAAAGGCTGTACCACCGATTGTGAACTTGGAGATTTTTGTGAACTAGGAGATTATTGTGAACTTGTAGATTTATGTAAATTAGGTTTGTATTTTTTTTTGGGAACTGAGCGTTACACGAATGACATTTATCGCTTAATCCTACGTGTCTCTGTTATATTTTGTTTTGTGTTGGGCCAACTAGACTAAAAACGAATTCAAGGGAATATTTCAGTTATTTTAATATTTAGGGTATTGGGGCATGGGAACTTTTGTGACGGGAAAAAAATTTCGTGTCGATTCATGAAAAAAATACATTATGTGACATATGTCAAAGATGGGCGGTTAGTTATCATTTTCGTTTTCACCATTTTAATCAGCAGAAAAAATACCATTAGTTTGCTAATTTAACCAATCTCGTAGATAGAATAATAACCGAGTTAGCAATAGTGCGCACTTAATTTGGTACACCCTGTATATTGACACATCGTGGAAAAACTCGGAATGACGAAAATTTTAAATTCAACGAGTTTCAGTTCAATATAGTTTTTGACGTAAATTCTTGTCAAGTAATCAACTTTTCAATAATAAAATATTTTTCGAGAAAAAAAATAAAAACGTTTTTTGCCCATGAAACTTCCATATTTTCGATAGAGGATCATTAAGATTTTTTTTCCTCTAAATTCCCTATCGAACTAGTTTTTCAAACCTCGCGACTTTTACGACGCTAGAATGACCCAAAAGGGATCGTTTTTAAAAGGTGCTAAAAATGATCGGTATTTTCTAATAATCGTTAATTTCTATAGGGTTTGACCGACTGTCAAAAGACACGTGTCTAAAAGTTTTATAAACATTGTTTATTTTTTTCGAAACTTATCGTCTATCAAAGCGAAATTTTGAAAAATGTAACTTGTGACATAATAGCTCGATCACACAAAATCGAAGCAACAAAAACAAATGACTCTATACTGCCCCCAAGTGCTACCTAAAAACGTGCCAAATCTCAGATTTCCACTCCAAGCCATTTTCGAGAAGAAAAAATGATTAACGTAAAAATACGTTTCGTTTAACAACAACGGTAACCGAAATTTTTGCGACGGCCATAGAAGCACATCACTTGTGTTTGTTAACAAGCTAAACGAAAATATAAAATGCATCTTATAATTTATACATTAATAAATTGTAAATAATGAAGTACTTTATATGCTTCGATGCATGTAAACACTGATTTTAGCTTTATTGTAGAATTTTTTTTTGAATATTGTATTGTGTATTGTAAATGTTTGAAAATGTACATTATGACTCTGTATAGGTCTCCAACCTTCTTGGAATCATTAGGGTGGAAAATTGACCACACTAGATTCAATGTTCATTTTAACATATCTGACCCTGCCCCAATTTAATTATGTGATCTTTTAACTAGCTATGGTCTTGAACGGATGGTTTACGGGCCCACCCGAGGGATATCTTGTCTGGATAATATATTTTGTAGTAGCGACAGACAAGTACACAGCTCAATAGTGATAGATGTTGGAATTTCTGACCACAGAGGGCAACTGGTTCATTTATATATGCAGGAGAAGGTACACTTTTCTCAGAACAAAAAGATTTGTAGCCCTATAACACAAAAAGGGTTGTTTTCATTCCACAATGAATTGTTTACTGTGTCTTGGGAATTTGTTAACGATAGTTTGATTACTGTTGATCAGAAATTTGACCAATTCAAGCAAGTTCTGGAACACGCATACCTGAGCTCATTTCCAGAAAAAAAACATATGCAGTAAGGTCTGATCAGGGTAACAATATCAGCTGGTTTAGTGAAGAGCTGAAAGAAATGAGAGAACAGCTGTGTTTTTTGAGGAACTTATCTGATCGACATGGGAGTGCAAATAAACAATACTATAGCAACTATAAAACCAAAATAAAGGGTGCCAAGGTAAGTGCTAACAACAATCTCATTATAAATTCAAATTCTTTTGTTAAAACTATGTGGCATATTATAAACCAGCAGCGGAGAAAGATTGAGGAAAACTCTAGTACTAAGTTAACTTCTGATGATTTTAATGATTTTTTCAGTAGCATTGCTGAAAATGTAGTGAAGAACATTCCATTAGTGAACATCAATCCGCTGAGTTATTTAAATTCTCTAGAAACACCACTAGATACATTTCTTTTTCAGAGGTTTTTTTAATGAAATCCGTGATGTGATTGGCAGCTTGAAGAATAAAAACAGTAAGGATATATTTGGCATAAATGTACCAACAACTCATAAAGCATATAAAAAATATAATAATAATACCACTTACAAAACTCATTAATATCGCTTTCAAAAATAATACTTTCCTACAAGTTTTAAAGAGGGCTATTGCTTCTCCAGTATATGAAAAAGGCAATCATAACCTGCCTGAAAATTATCGACCTATATCACTCCCCCCGGTTATATCTAAAATATTTGAGAAGTGTATGGCAGTAAGACTTCTTCCGCAAGGGTAGAAGTACTGCTATGGGTATACTTGATCTTGTCTCGTAAATCGCCGAGGCTTTCCATGAAGGAGTGTATAACGCAGTGCTGTTTTGTGACTTGAGTAAGGCGTTCGACTGTGTCGATCACAATATTCTAAAAAAACCTACATGCCTACAATTTTGGCCGAGATAGTGTAGAACTATTAAGATCTTATTTAAATAACCGAGTCCAAAAGGTGAGATTTGGTGGTGTGGCGTCAGTGGAGAGGAACATTAGTGTTGGTGTCCCGCAGGGCTCAATTCTCGACCCAATCTTGTTTCTAATATATATCAACGATTTACCCAGTAGCAATGCCTCACAACAGTATACCCTCTTCGCTGACGACACAACTATTTCTCTCACTGACAGTACACTGGAGGGTTCATTGGCGAAGTGTGTGGTTGGCTGGGATGATGCTAAGATTTGGTTCACCGCGAACAGGCTGCTGCCCAACAAGGACAAGACTGCGAGGGTGGTAGTTTCTATGCGCAATCTGCCTGGGGATCATGTAACGGAGGCCAGGGTTTTGACGGTCACATTGTACTCAAGGTTACAATGGGGACCCCACATTCAGAAGGTCGCTGGAAAGTTGACGCAGCGAATCTATGTTCTTTGAAACGTTTCATCTTGTGTCTCTCCGTCGATCCTGAGGACTGCCTACTTTGCTCTATTCCAGTCACACGTATCTTATGCAATTTTGTCGTGGGGACATTCGTCGGGGGTACGTAGATTCTTTGGCTTACAGAGAAGAGCAGTGAGAGTCTTAGCTAATCTTGGTTACAGGGACTATTGCAAAAATGCTTTCATTTTTTTGAAAATTCTAACTGTGCCCTGTCTTTACATATTGAGGAAACTGATTTATGCTAAAATTAATACTTACCAAACTCATGACAATGTTCATCAGCATGACACAAGGTGGAAGGGCAATTTAATACCCCTATATAGGCGTCAGAGGAAGTGTCAGGATGGTCCTGGTTATTGGGTGATTAAATTCTTTAATAAATTACTTAAGAACATGAGAGCGTTACCTTTTATGCCATTTCTAATGACGTTTCATTTGAAAATATCACTAAAGCGATTAATGATTAGATTTGCTACACTATTGCTTATTATCACATGCGAATATTTAATCACACAGCCAGGTGTTGATTTAACTGTTCATGGAAACAGCCAAATTTCAATCAGTACTAAAACTGAAACCGACCAATTTTAGCCAATATTATATTACAGATAAGGCAGGTGTGGAAACGCTGCGTTTACGAATAAACTACTTGAAGGAAAACAATTATTAATCTTTGATTATAAACACATGCTTAAAGTTTAAATTGATTTTAAACTAATTTAATATTTCCCTTGTGTTACGTATTTCGTTTAATTTCAATAAATATGCTCAAGAAAAATAAATATAAAAATATTAGTTGCCTTGGGAAGAAACAAGCAACAGAATTCTCCCCCAAGCAAAACAGCTAGCAGATATCAATATAAATATAAATTCAATGCCGCATCATAAAATAATGACTGTTATGTATCTGTCTTAAATTATTAGAGATACAAACTTGACATTCATGAATTATGTAAATCGATAACATTCGGTAAGGGATGAAATATTTTTCAACTATTTTTAGGGTACTTTTTCATGGTTTTAGTAACATATGGACTAACGGCTATTGGGATTAGACAATACCTTGTAATAAATAACTTTGCTTAACGAATCATTTTTAAGTGGCCGATTCCCATGTGTGCATGAATAGAAAGTACCTACCCCCTTTGATTTACTAATATTTTTGAATTGCTATAAGTTTTTATATAGTTTTCTTAGATTCTGTGAGTAGATCCCAAAATTTTGAATTACTTTACGGTTTTCATAGATTTCCAGTTGTCGTATGTATTATAACTGAGAAGAACCCAAGAACTATGAATTACTTTACAAGAGGTACTACTTTAGCGTTAATAATTCTCCTGGAAAGTATTTAACATAGCTAGTGTACGTAAGTCAATACGAAACCATGAACCCATTAAACGTCACGTTAAATATGAGAGCTACTAAAAAGACTGGCGAGTCCATCGGTTATTAGCTTAAAACATTTCGACAAGGAAACATGATAGCACTGGCGTTCTGTGCACAGAACAATATAGCAGAGAGTCGTTTATGTTAATCCCATGATCAATAGATATCAGTAACAAAAGGGGTGGCGATACCCCTAGCGGGCCTTGTACTGGGCCTCCAGCTCACATTAGAGAACATCCAGGATGCCGGTTTTCCTTAAGAAAACCCGCATCTCCTTCAGACTAACACGACGTACTGAATTTGGCTCGATTGGCGACGCGCCAAAGATTTTGAATATTGCCCACGCAAAGGCGGGACATTCCGTAAGTAGATGATATGGGGTCTAATCGTCCTCCATGCACCATCTACACTCCCCCCTCACTGCAATTCTCAGTAGGGTCAGGTGCCGCCTAAGTGTACATTGCCTTCTGTAGAATCCCACCAGCGCCCTGCACTCCTTCCTAGGTAGGCCCATCAACCCCATAGTGAGACTCTTCGCGGGCCCATGTATCATGAGCCTCATCTGTCCCATCCCCGGAGCCGTCCGCCATACCTCTTCAACCCGAACCTCTGTCCAGGCCTCCAAAGCTGTTTCGCGAACACTCTGGGCGATCTCCACACAGAGATCAGGCCCTAAATACCTACGTGCCGAGCCTTCTCTGGCTAAGCAATCAGCAGCCTAGTTTCCCGGTACACCCGAGGGTCCGGTATACAGACCAATGTAGCTTTTATGTTTTGCATACACTACCTCTCCAACAAGGATCGCGTGCGGACCGACTTCAGCGCCATGAGTGCGGCCGGCCTTGATGACCACGATCGCAAAAATTTCCGCTTGGAAACCCGTAGTGTGCTCATTCTGTGAGGAGGATAATTTCCGCCCCAGGGCCTCACAGTACGCACCAGCTCCAGACAATTTTCCCATTCTGGACCTGCCTGTAAACCAGACTAGTCCATTCCAGGGTCCCATCCTACCCTCCATCAAATCCTCCTTCGTAGGGGAGGGGAAGTTTAGCCCTTCTTGGAAGCCTATTTCAGGGACCATCAAGTCACCTGGGTACCCAGGATGGTTAGGTCCCCAGAAAAGCTCTACCATAGACCGCAGTGGCCATGGTAGGAGCCATTGTCTCTCCACATCTCCGTGTCAGCCAATGTCATGGCCGCTCTAGCCGCCTCATACCTCACCCAGTCCACCGACGGAGACAAATCCGCCAGCGCCTCCAGGGCCCTTGTGGTCGCCATCCTCATGACCACGGTGATGCAGAGGCATGCAGGTCGCTGTAATTTGTCCAGCATTAGTTCGGGCGCCGTTTTCATGGATCCTGGCTACCAAACGACCGCTCCGTGCATGAGCATCGGAGCAATCATCGTCCTATAGATCCACAACATAGTTCTCGGTCCAAGTTCCCAGGCCTCCCCAGCGCCCTGCGGCAAGTTCACAGAGCACTGAGGGTCGCCGCGGTCTTGAGCCGAATGCATTCCCAAAAGATCAATTTGGAGTCCAACCAGACACCCATACTTGACGCATTTCTTAGCCACAAGAGGGGCCCTTCCAAAGTGATGTGATGTCCTTTTCCTGGTAAAGATAACCATCTCAACTTTTGAGATTTGTCCTAAGTTCGTTATACCTACATTACTGCATGAACCTTGTCAGTGCTTCCACCAGAAGCCTCTGCAATTTTCCCACCTCCGTATCTTGTGCCATAATCACAACGTCATCTGCATAGGCCTTTACATAGACCCCATGCTACCCAGGATGCGTAGGATCTCATCCACCACTAGACATCACAGGAAGGTGTGGTCCCCCTGAGGACATCCCAGCAATGACTCAACCCTTACGATCTCATATCCCAGCCTAGCCTCGACCCGCCGCGCGCCGCCCGGTGAGCATGGAGGATCCAGAGGACCATTCTACGTTTGGGAGACCCAATCATCGAAGCACAAACTGGGAAGTCTGAACCTGAACGTAAAAATAGTTTTATGTTTCACTTAATCTACTTGATAAACTGTCAAGGTAACAAAATTGAGTATAAGAGATCAATACTAAGCATATCCAAACTTCGCCTAGTAGAACTTTCCTCTGAATATTAGTTTTATTCTTCGAGTGTAACATCTCTGTGAGTATCCTAGCCAGCTTTCGGTGTAATTTTTCTCCGGAAGAACCGGCCATCCTCCTGGGCAGATAAAGCATAATGTGGAATCTCATTAGGCCGTTTTACACAAACATTTATTAGTTAACTTAATCTACGTAATGTCACTTTCAGTGCCCATTTAAAAAATATGAGTGCAATTAGATCCCAACAAAATGACATAAGCACCACTGTTTTCTGGTATTTCAATGTGTTCTTTTCGAATTTTTCTCCGTGACTCCATTCTATAGTTACATAACTCCTAGAGCACCCAAATGGCGGCAACAGAATAGCGTATAATTATTGCTTGAAGTGGCACGTACTGAAGGCATCATTTCAGTCTTGGGACCCTGTGAGATGAAGAACTGACTACATTTTCAAGATGACTGAAAGCATAATATCTAATTAAAATTTAACTTAGTCGGTATAATTAAGCGTGGTATCCATATCTCAGTCTGAACAATACTGCGCAGCGAATGCCCGACAAAATAAATAATCTCCAATGAAAAATTCATAGTCAGAGCTCTAAAAGTAGAGCGTCAACCTACGGAGCAGTACCGCTTCAAACAAACAGAAGTTTGTTGACGTCGCCACTGCAAATCGAGCCGAAGGAGATTAAGAAAGTCAACCTATATTCTAGTTTGAACAGAACTTTCAGTCAGCTGAACAAACTCTGCAGGATGAAGCTCACATCGGGGACCAAGAAGTTATCAAGAGTATTAGTCAGGGAGCCAATTATAGTTTTTGAAACTAACGCAAACCAATCATTCGGCATCCGGGAAGACTAAGTCCAACCATCAGATTTCAATGAGTCATCGAGACCTAGCAACCGCTATGCAGACACCATGACTAGCATCCTTATATATTATGCAATAACAACAACTCATCAACCTCCCAACAGTCCACCCATGATGCAGAAATAGTGCCTCCGAGTTCCAAAGGAGTTATGATTGGACAGACATAGCAAATTGATGGGATACGGCTATCAAGATAGCAAATTTTGAGATCTTTCCAGATGGAGCAGCTAACCTATGGTTTCAAGAGTACAAGAATAGGAAACAAGAAAACAAATGGTATCATCTATGTCAAGACCACACAAAATATATTAAATATAGCAGTTACCCGGATCCACTCAGAAGAAAATTTGAAGCAAGAAAACAAACAACAAACGACTTAGAAAATTGTAAGAAACTACCTATATAAACAATTATTAAGTATTGTGCCAATACTAGAAGTGACTATTAGCTTACAAATCCCTCAAATAAGTGGTCAAATTACCTAGAAGAGTAAAATATGATAGTGGTTACAATAGACCACGATTCACTCATACCAGAAGCATTCCTTGATACGAAGGAACTGAACATCCCAATGACAGCTTTCAGACGTATGGCTAACGCATGCAACAATGAAATGAGTTCCAAGCCGCCCACCAGCCCTAGTAAAGCAATACCAGCATCCACAAGGAAATCTCCAACATCAGACTACTTCAATTTAAAAGCTGCCGATCACAGCACACGAAGAGTAATAGCAGTAACAAACCAAAATGAAAAACTTGAAATAGCCACATTGCTCAAGAGTGTTATTCTTGTAGAAAAAGAGGGAAAATGTAGCTAGCTGTACAAACCATAAAAAGGAAGGCAAAAATAGAATCTACAGGCATCACGATTTATGAAGATCCCAAGACTCCATTCATACATCACCACTAAAATTGGCGGCAGGCCCAGGTACCAACTCTCATAGATATGGGAAAATTGAACAACATTTACAAGAGGAACGGGCTTTGCTACTTAGTCTGATCCAAAGATCACTGAATACCAGTGTTACAGGATAAATAGATATTACAGTACAAATAAAAGATAAAATAAATTCCACAATATCATAAAGTCGCATTCCATTTTAATCAACTCAAACCCAAACATTCTAGGTACGGAATCTTTGGCTTAAAACAAGACAATCTTAAAATCAGACAAAATCGCGCCAGGTAGGAATAAAGGACATCAGATCCAGCCTAACTACCGTGACATATTTGTCCATGATTCAAAATAGAGTCGACTTGGAGCTATTTCCAATAGCCAACCAGATATAAATCTGACAGCCCACAACCATGTTAGACAAGAAGAAAATAAGTGTTACTCATGGAAAGTACCCAAATATCTACAAGTTACTCAACGAAGTTATCCTAATCTATAAAGTTACATAGGATCATCAAACGAAACTAAGTATAGTCAAGCCATTTCGAAGTTACCGCAAAGTACAGGTTAAATTAAATGGTGGACAAGATTTCACTAACGAAGTACAAGAAGAATACGACACTTTACATATTAAAGCAACCATATAGATCCTACAAAATACTGTCCATACCTTCCAGAGCTGGAAAATATTTAAAATAATTTTAAAATGCTGCTGCTTATTTCCATAAGCCACCATTCGCATATCAGTATGTAGAAATAATATGGAACAAAGTGAAGCAGAAAAAATCTGATAATAAAAATTAGACAGAAGAAATTTGGAAACTCATGAACCTGATATTGGAATACCAAGTCAGATTATACCAAGGTGGAATAAGTAAATACTACACAGTAGAGCAAGAAGAATTAGAAATATTAGAACCTTATTCTAGTTCCTAAATATAAACACGTTATTTTCTACTCTCTTGTAAAAATATATGATTGATTTTAAAATCAGGTCTTTGATTGGTATTCTAAATCATTCCAAAATCTAATTAGGTTTCTTTATATTTCGTGAAACAAATTAAATCAGTCAAATCGGGTATTTGAGACATTTTCTTGAGGATTCATGAATTTAGAACCAAAGTTTTGACGGTTTGTCTAGTAGATACTGGGAACAAGGAGTATTTATTTGTATGAAAATTATTAGGCTAATTATAAATATTCACCGATTATCTTATTTTTTCTTTATAAAACTCTGACACTGGCCCAAGTATGTTCAACTACTTTACAGGAGATATTATTAAGTGAACGTGATTCGATATGGAACTATAAAGCAGTCAAAATTACCCACGATGAATATTTCAGCCGACAAAAAAGGAATTGGGTCAGTTGTAGCCATTAAACATTCCTGCAGGAAAAGGAGACGCCAGAGGCAACTGCTTGTCCGCACAAAGAAGAATATTACCTAGAGAGTCCCATTATCAATTTAATTAATGCTTTGAGCTTAAGAACGCCTCTATCCAAAATCCACAAAACCAATGTTCCAATCTGCCCGATCATTAGTACAATATATGGTTTAAAGTTTTTAAAAGGCCTTCACGTTAGGTTTTTACTGAAGTTTTCACTTATACAAGAGTTTATAACGTTTGATTTTGGAACTCAGGACATTTGCTTGATATTTTGAATCATCGCGAAATCTAATTAAGTCTCATTGATGATCAGATATATTTCAACATACCATATTTTCCTAATATCTTACATTGACATAATTTATCTTTTATGAAAGTTCCTTTGAATAAAAACTGCAAGCCGCCACCGAGCTGGTAGCGACTAATTTCATTGTTGCATTTTGAGGAATTGATTTACTGTTTGCTCAGATATACAGGGACGGCCAAAGGTGTGGGATAAAATTCATATCTTTTAAGCAACCCTCTAACCCCCAGTTACCCCATCCTTTTTTTTTTCAAATGGAAACCTATGTCTTGTGGGGAGTCGTTGAAAAGCTTGGGGTAACTGAGGGTTAGGGGGTTGGGAAAATTTTTCTTTTTATTTAACCAAAAAATGTGAAAAACTCCATTGCCATGTTTCAGGGTTTTTTTGAAAACATTGCTTGCTCAAAAAATATGAATTTTATTCCAGACCTTTCACCATCCCTGTATACGATCACTATGTCACCAAAATAAATATATAGATATGGAGAGATCTACATGAATTCACTC
>MU196128.1:0-11830 GCA_016904865.1 Pissodes strobi
AGGTTTTAAATACCAAGAAGCATATCGAGTCTAAGCCTCGTTATGGGCAGGTTTTTGGTGATAGGAGCTATGCGCGATTTTGCCATTTGAGCACCTCTGTTGACTGGGCCAGCCTGTATAACTTGCCTGATCCGGTCTCTGATTTTCACGCTAAAGTGGTGAGCCTGTTTAGGGTTGCTTTTCCCATTGTTAAGCTTAAATCAAGGAATGGGTCAAGAAAATTTTGGATTACTAAGGGTCTTAAAGTTTCTTCAAAAAATCTGCGCTGCCTTCACACTATCAGAAAGTATACTGACTGCCCGACCTTTCATAATTACTTTACTACCTATCGTTCTCTGTATCGGCGACTTATCAGGCTTGCTAAACAATCTTATTATACAAATCGAATGAACAACAGTTCAAATAAGCCAAAAGAATGCTGGAGAATGGTAAATGATATTCGCGCTAAAAGCAACCATAAACCAGTTGCAAACCCAGCTGTTCCACTTAATGAGCTTAATACCTTCTTCTGCACAGTCGCCCAAAATCTCCACCAAAGCCTCTGTCCATCTACAGACCCTCTTAGTTACCTCTCAGGCAGAACTCAGAATTCCTTCTTTTTTTTGCCTACAAACTTACATGAATTAAAAAGAGTTCTAAACTCCATGAAGAACAAACACTCTTCTGGAGAGGATGAAATTTCTGCAAAAATTCTACTTAGCTTGCCAGATATTGCTTTAATGTCACTTGCTGACGCAATAAATCTTGCATGGACGGTGGGTACATTTTCAGATTGCCTAAAATCAGCTAAAATAATTCCTATTCACAAGGATGGCGATCTTGACGATCCTTCTAACTTTCGACCCATTTCTCTTCTCTCCACTCTATCGAAACTGATTGAAAAGCTGATTAAATTTCGTGTTATATCTCATCTGAGGTCCCATAACATACTTAGTGATTTTCAGTATGGCTTTCGTGGTGGTCATAACACAGATGATGCTATATACAACTTCCTATATAAGTTGTATGCCCAAATTAATGGCGGTGGAGTTTCCGCGGCGGTTTTTTGTGACTTGTCAAAAGCATTTGACTGTGTTAGCCATGATATCTTGCTGCGGAAGCTTCACTGCTATGGTTTTAGAGGCATTGCACAGTCCTGGTTTTCTTCATACCTAAGGGGTCGAAGTCAGCGTGTCTTTGTGGGTTCTGAATGCTCAGGACATGGTAGCCTAACCTGTGGTGTTCCACAGGGATCTGTTCTGGGTCCCATTCTTTTTCTCCTCTATGTTAATGATCTAACAAATCTGGACATTGACGGGAAATTTACTTTGTTTGCCGATGACACCACGATTCTTTGGCATGGCCCTAACGATGGGTCCTTGCACTTGACCCTTATGAAGGACCTCCAGAAGATAGGGGAATGGTTTGACTCCAACTGCCTGTCACTAAACCTTAACAAGACTAAATTGCTCTGTTTCAAGAGTAAACTTGAAAATGTGTCAATTGGTGATAAACGAATTACTGAACACCCTAGCAGTAGATTCCTTGGTATAATCCTCGATAGTGAACTAAAATTTGTGAACCACATAACTGATCTTGCCAACAAAATTTCAGCTGGCTGCTTTGCTGTTAGGGTTACAACTGAGGAGCTTGGCACGGCGGTTGGTAGGTCTGTGTACTTTGCTCTTGTTGAGTCCCGTCTTCGTTATGGTATCTGTTTCTGGGGTAATGCTAGCAATTATCTTATCCAGTCAATATTTGTATTACAAAAACGGGCCTTGAGATACATCTGCAGGGCAAAACCTCGGGATTCCTGCCGCCCTTTATTTGTTAAAGAGAACATTCTTACAGTCACATGTGTTTATATACTGGAGGTTGCTAGCATTGTATATAAAAATCGGCATCGATTCGTGGCGGAGAACTCTGGGTGTGTGACGCGTCAGCGAGGTAATCTGCATCTGCCCATTCCCACATCTACACTTACGCAGAAGTCAATTTTCTATGAGGGTCTAAGGGTATTCAATCACCTGCCACGCAACATTAAGGGGGCAACTTCATTAAAGATTTTTCGACGTCACCTAAAAAGGTTTTTGAGAGAGAAGGCTTACTATAACCTGTCTGAATTTTATATTTAATGTTTATGTGGAGTCTATGTGTAAATTTTATTTAGTGTCTTTATACAATAATTTTAACTGTGTGACTTTGGTATTTAAAACTATTTTGTTGTATGTGACTAATATTTTTTAGATATTTTTTATTTTTTAGAATGTAAATGTGGTAGGTCTTAAGGGCAATCTTAATTTTAAGTTTTTATTAATTTTATAATCTTTCTTTTTCGCTTTGTTAACAACAATACCACTTGTTAAAACAATAAAGCATACTTTGACTTTGACTTTGACATTAACAGTCGCAGAGTAAACTCAAAAATCCGATACAGTGCCCAATATAACTCCTGAAGATTTTAATTCTTTTTTCTTAAACATCCCTGAAAATATAATTGAAAATATCCCAGAAACGAATTTGGATCCTCTTGAGAAGCTAGAAATGCTGGCTGGCAGCAAGGAACAGTTTTCTTTTGGCGAAGTTAGCTATAATTTTGTAAGAGAGGTTATAGAAAGTCTAAAAAATAAAAAGAGTGGGGATATTTATCAACTTAATGTACAACTTATTAAAACCATAAAACACATTCTGGTTCCTTTGACAAAGTTAATAACTATGTGCTTTAAGGAAAATACGTTTTCAAACTCTCTTCAGTAAATAACGTTGGTCGATAAGCACGTAGTAGATCGGTTCTGATTAAATTGAATTTTAAGCAAGTCAAAAAAATAATTATATTTATGTGTAAGGTATCGTTTTGTGTGTAACTTTGTATACTTTTTGGTGGTAAATTTTTGAAGACTATTAAACCCATAATTATTTGTAAGGAGAGTGAAAACCTTTAAAGGAATATATTGAAACGTCAAACCATTATCTCTTCTGGCCAAGAAATAAATATAAGAAGTTTTGTTTGTATTGTTCCCAATATTTTTTGTGGTACTCGACGGTGAATGACTGTGGAGTTTATTGTTTTGATACTTTCTTGTGGAATGTGAGGTGAGTGACTGAGGAATTTATAGATGGGATTATGGGGTCATCAGAAGGACAAAGTAGTGCAATAAATCTATTCAATTCTTAGACGAACAAGAAAGAATATGTCGAAATTTTACTGTGGTGTGAGGCGGGGTGGTTTTTGGTCACCACGGAGGATGAGGAATCCAGGGATTGGCTGCTCAACACCTGTCAGCCACTGACCGAGGGAGAAGTGTCCTTCACAGCCGTGAAATCGGCGGACGCCCCATGGCCGGTGGAGATTGTCTTCACCTTGAAGACACTAGAGCAGCCGAAAATAGAGTATGTCACCGAGATGCTATCCATCCAGAACACCACCTTGAGTGTTCCGGAGTGGCAGCATCTGACGACCGAAGGACAACCAAGCAGTTGGCGCCTTCACTTCCTGGTGAGCAGGGAGGTCGTGGCTGGACTAGAGCTGGCCGGGTGGATTGTGTTCTTCGAATTGGTCGCTGTGCGAGTTTACAGGGTAACCATTCGGAGAGCACCCACCGGGCGGGGCACTTCAGCCGAGACTTCCAAACCAACAGGAAGCAGGCAATAGCCAAGTAAGGTGGCTGCCCCTATCCATGGTGTCCCCCATGGCGCAATTAAGGGTAAGTCAAATAAATCTCCAGCATAGCCGAGATGCTACTGCTGAATTGGCAAGCATCATGGCTGGAAAATCTGGAGAGATTGTACTAATACAAGAACCTTACTTTTTTAGGGAAAACATAAGGGGACTTGGGACCCCCGGCTTTACCATCTTGGCCGGGTGTGAAGGAGTAGAGAGGCCAAGGACATGTATCGTGATGTCCAGGGAGCTGCAGGGAACTCTGTTACCACAACTAAGCTCCAGGGACATTACGGTGATCCTGCTGGAATACATGGTGAGTGGCACAAAACATAAGTTATTAATTAGTAGTTTATATCTTCCGTATGATAACGCGCAACTTCCCCCAACGGAAGAATTAATAAGGTTAATAGAATACAGTAAAGACAAAGGTTTTCCACTAATCGTGGGGTGTGATGCAAACGCGCATAATATCGTTTGGGGGAGCACTAACACTAACGCGAGAGGTACGGCTCTATTAGAGTATTTCGTATCGGAAAACCTTGAAGTAGCTAACGTAAATGCGGAACCAACTTTTGTGAATCGGCTTCGTCAGGAGGTTATCGATATTACAGTGGTAACTCGAGCATTTGCGGAAAAGGTAGCCAATTGGAGGGTAAGTAGGGACATAACTATGTCCGATCATAGAATGATCCGATTCGAAATTAAATCGAATAAGATGGAGAAGCCACTGAAAAGAATTCCGAGGGCAACAGACTGGAACAAATTTAGGGAAAGTCTGGTCATGTCCATGGGAACTTTAGGGCAGGCTATTTCATCAAAACAAGAACTAGAAATTGAGGTGGTAAAGCTAAACAGTGTAATCGTCGACTCCTATGAACAAGCGTGCCCACTTAAGAAAACGAGCGCCAAGAGGCTGCCTTGGTGGAGTGATACTCTGGACCGTCTTAAAAAAGACGTGAGAAGATCACACCGCCACGCTTTCAGGGAAGGGCGGCAGGAGCTCTGGGATGTGTATCTGCAAGCCAGAAGGAAATTTAAAATCGAGGTCCGACGCAGCAAAAGAGACAGCTGGAGGAAATTCTGTGGAGAGATGGAATCTCTCTCGGACTCAGCGCGTCTGCTTAAGCTGCTGGGCTCGGAAAGACAAAAAGAGATTGGCTCTCTGAAAACAGGCGAACAATGGACGGCGAACAGAGAGGAAGCGATAGAGCTTTTTCTAAAAACCCACTTCCCCGGAGAGGTACAGACTACCAACTGGGACGAGGAACCAGAGCCAGAGATGGACTGGAACATTGCCCGCAGTGTGGTGACTGAGGAATCCATAACTTGGGCAGTGGGGGAGTTCAGTCCATATAAGGCAGGAGGGCCGGATGGAATTATACCCATGATGCTGCAGGCGGGCCTTGACACGTTACTCCCTTACTTAAAGAGAGTATTCGAGGCCAGCATAGCACTAGGGTACGTTCCACAAGCTTGGAGAGCAGCGGATGTCGTCTTCATCCCCAAGGCAGGGAAGAGAGACTATTCCCATCCCAAGTCCTTTAGGCCTATAAGTCTAACTTCATTTTTAATGAAGACAATGGAAAAAATGATTGACAGGTTCATCATGGAAGAGATCTTAACTGATTCTCCTCTACATGATAATCAGCACGCCTACAGAAGGGGGAAGTCGACTGAAACGGCTCTCCATTCTGTAGTTAGAAGGGCTGAAAAGGCAATAGAAAACAAAGAAATGGCGCTAACGCTATTCTTTGACGTAGAAGGAGCTTTTGATAAGGCTAAAACGAAAACTATCTGTCAAGCCCTCCAGGCCAGGAGAACACCAGTTCATTTGGTCAGGTGGGTAAAAACGGCACTGGAAGACCGAAAGATCAGCGCCACGCTGGGAGAAGTTCGCGTCGAGGCCGGGGTAAGAGGGGGTTGCCCACAAGGCAGCTGCCTCTCGCCACATTTGTGGTGCCTGGTGATGGACAGCCTCCTGAGAAGGTTAAATCTTGAGGGATTCTACGCACAAGCATATGCTGACGACGGGCTAGTAATGATCACGGGCAAGTTCGTGAGAACGGTCTGCGAGCGTATGCAGGTGGCGTGTCGGATAGTTCAAGGTTGGTGTGAGGAGAATGGTCTCTCAGTAAACCCAGGGAAGACCGAACTCATTCTCTTCACAAGGAAACGAAATCTAACAGGTTTTATACATCCCATACTCTACCAGACGAGACTGAGCCTAAGTCAACAAGTCAAATATTTGGGAGTTATTTTAGACAGTAAATTGACGTGGAAGGCACACGTTGAACAGGTGGTGAATAAGACAACCGCGATTATGTGGCAACTAAGGAGAACGGTAGGTAGGAAGTGGGGTTTAAAACCTTACATCCTCCAGTGGCTGTACACTGCTGTGATAAGACCGAGGATTTCCTACGGATCCGTGGTCTGGTGGCCAGCGGTGACCAGAGCCACTAATGCCCAGAAACTGGCCAGACTGCAAAGGCTGGCTTGTTTGGGTATTACCGGAGCATTGAGAACAACTCCCGGAGCAGCACTGAACATCATCCTGGGGCTGCCGGACCTCCCGATCTGGATTGAGAGAGAGGCAATGGCGGCTCACAAAAGGATGATCGACAGTGGCCTATGGCGAACGGACTACACAGGGAAAGGGCATACGACTATTGCCGCCAAAATGAGTAGGGATCTACCCATCATTGCGACCAAAGGCAATATTCCAGATGGCAGATTAAGACTGAGAAGGAATTTCGAAGTGGAATTTCCATCAAGGGAATAGTGGCTGTCAGGCCAGGTACGTACGCCCAGCGGCGTACACGCATGGTACACTGACGGCTCATGGATGGCTAATACACAGTCATCCGGAGCCGGTGTATACCTAGACAACATTAAATCATGCTGCCACTGTTTTCCAGGCGGAGGTGTTTGCTATTTTGGAAGTAGCAACCAAGGCGGAAGTAACAGAAGGTGTAGAGAGTACTACTCGGACAGTTAAGCCGCTCTCAGGGCGATCCAAAGACCCAGGGCAAGCTGTAAGCTAGTTCAGGAATGTAGAGACGCCCTAGAGAGATTGGCTGTGCGCAAGGAAGTAAGACTCAGATGGGTTCCAGTGCACAGTGGCATCGAGGGCAACGAACGGGCCGATGAATTGGCAAGACAAGGCTCAATGAGCCACCTCGTCGGTCCAGAACCTGGTCTGGGCTTAAGTAAAAGGCAAATCTCTCAGGAACTAAATAACTGGGCCTGAAACAAGACAAAACACAATTGGAGAGGAAAAAAAGGATGCAGACAAGCCAAGGAAATGATTCTAAATCCTGATGGATCCAGAGCAAGGCGACTGCTAAAAAAGAGCCGAGAGGACATCAGGAACTTGGTAGGTATTCTGACTGGGCATGGAAGCCTAAACAGACATCTGTACCTTATCGGCGTGAGGGACAGCCCACTCTGCCTGAACTGCGGGACAGGGGAGGAGTCCTCATACCACTATATAGGAATTTGTGATAGGTGGAGTCGCCTAAGGAGGAAGATACTGGGAGCACCAACACTTGCTCGGGAAGATCTAAAGGATTTGGACTGGGAGGACGTCCTCACCTTTATCAAGGTGACGGGCCGTTTCAGTGCGGGCCGGGTGTTGGAAGTAGCCAGGTAGGGGAGGGCGGATCGGGGATGGTGAAAAGGGACTTATAGGCCTACTTACCGGGCTTCGGCCCCCCCACCCTTAGTACTACTACTACTACTACTGTGGTGTTTGTGAAGCTGAAATTAAAGAGTCTGGATGGTCCATTGAGTGTAGTCAATGTCGAACCTGGTACCATAGAGGTTGTTCTCCTTTATCTAATAAGGAATTCAATGTAATTTGCTCCAATGTCCAAAAGTCGAAACAAAATCTTTGGACATGTACCAGTTGTAAACAACCTGAAGTGGGGGGCCGACGTAGCATTGGCGCCTTTCCCACAAGCGTAACCCCAGAAAATCAAGTGAGTCTAAAACAACAGCCACAACCGGTAACGTCACTGGCGTCTGGGACTAATACCGACATTGAGCAGCAAATGGGCGATCTTTTGAAGAAAAGAACTATTGAAAATAAAGATGTACTAATGGTCATGCTACATATGTTCAAGGCGTTAACTAAGGACCAGAGGGATAATATGGGCACATTCCTGGAGGAGTTCAGAGATTTTAAGTCGGATGTTTCTAGCAAAATTATGCAACTAGAGGCAAAAATTCTAAAGTTTGAGGCAGACATTGAAAAAATTAAACATGAATGGAATCTTCACAGGAAGCTTCTAAGTTACCGAGTATGGGAGAATCAGACATATTTAGTGAAATTCAAGATCGTGCCTCTAGAGCTAACAATGTTATTATTTATAATGTGAATGAGGAGGACTCGTTCGATGAAAAGAGCTGCTCGAGTGGCTTTTGACCGAAGCTAAGTAGATGGTATTCTGCAACAGCTTACAGTCGATGGCGGAGATTATAAGCTAATAAGGCTGGGAAGAAAAGATAACTCAGGAAAACCTCGCCCAATGAAGGTTGTTTTTGCAAGCCCCAGTATGCCTAAAAAATAAGAGAAAACTTAATGGAAATGTCTTTTTTAATGCAGACCTAACAATAACGCAAAGACAACAACACAAAAAATGTTGTGAACAGCTGCAGACCCGAAGAAACAGTGGTGAAGGTGATATAGCAATAAGATACATAAGAGGGATACCAAAAATAGTAGTAGCAAATAAGCAAGCAAAATAGTATATTATGATATAAGTGTATAACGGGGCTTTAAAGCACGCGCGACATATTTCAAAACACGACGCGCAGCGGAGTGTTTTGTAAGTCGCAAGGGCTTTAAAGGCCTCTTATACACGTATATCATACGCTATTTTTTATTACGAGTGCTTCATAATCTCAAAAATGTTTTAAATATTAAATTTAAGGGATATATTGACGAATATATTAATCTGTCACATTTGACATGATCAAATGTTTCTATAGAAACCTTTAAAAAAGTAGGCGCACCATAAACATCATTTTATGCACGCTACAGCGTGCGATAATCGTTGATTATGATGCATGCGTAATAAAAAACTAGTTCCTACCTCATTGCAAATATATTATCACAATGCTGGAGGGCTAAAGGGCAGGTTAAACGAATTTAAAAAATCCGTCCAGTGTTCATCATATGATGTAATAATTATAACTGAATCATGGCTTAACAATGATGTAACAGTAAATGAAACGTATGTTAACGGTTATAACACATTTAGGCAGGATCGTTCTTTGACAAACAGTGGAGTGCTGATTTATGTTAGCAAAAAATTTAAATCTAGTCTTATCAAATGTGATACCAGTATAGAACATTTGTAACTAGAGGACCATCAGAGCTAATTTTTGGTGGTGTGTATATACCGCCCAAATCATGTGTTGAGATTTATGGGTCACATTGTAAGACAGGTGAAGAAATGAGTGCATTGCACCCTGATGCTAAATTGTGCATTTTCGGAGATTACAACCTTCCAGAGGCTACGTGGGAAAATGATGATCTAGGAGTTACAATGAGTTGCCCCTTGAACTCCCCAGCTATGATACTTACTGAGTATTTTGTGTACCACAATCTATACCAAAATAACAAAGTTCCTAATTTGCAAAATGTTTATTTGGATATACTGTTCTCACATTACAGTGATATCAAGATCGAACCGGCTAGTGACTTGTTGATTTGTAATAGTTTTTATCATATAGGTTACTGTTTTGAATTGAGAGTCTGTTCTAATGAGGTTAAACAATGTTTAAAGCAGGATTTTTTGCATTTGAATTTTAGAAATGCTAATTATATTGGCCTTAATGATTTCTCTGGCTCTGTGCAGTGGGAGGATTGCTTCGACTTGGTAAATGTTAATGAAGCTCTGTTAAATTTTTACTCAATTTTGTTCCATGGGATTGAAATGTTTGTCCCTCTTAAGCATAAAGTCAGTATCAAGTTTCCTCATTGGTTTAACCCAGAGCTGAAGAATGCAATTATTGAAAAAAAGGCAGCACATACTGCATTTAGGGTGACTAAATCACAATATATATATGAACTTTTCTCAAATTTAAGATCTCTATGTGGCTTATTATGGGAGAGGTGTCATCATTTGCATATTCAGAGAATTGAGGAGAACCTAAATAGAAATCCGCGTGGTTTCTGGAACTATGTGAATGGTAAGTCTCACTCAGGTGATCTACCTGATGAAATGTACTATTGTAACAGGTCTGTGAGTGGTGGACAGGAAATAGCTGATTTATTTGCTGAGTTTTTTTCTACAGTATATGTTAAGAGCAACGTTCCGGTCCCAACTTACAGACTTGAAAAAACTGGAGACGTATTGTTGAGTGAGTTTAATTTATCCCAAGTGTTTGATGGCATTTGTAATTTGCAGGATAAGCTCTCGTCCGGGCCTGATGATATACCTAACTACTTTCTGAAGCGTTGTGTTTACATTGCCCATAACTAGCTTATTCAATATGTCAATTAATCTTTGTGAATTTCCTGTCCTTTGGAAGAGTGGTTTCCTGGTTCCTATTTTTAAGTCAGGCAATAGACAGGACATACAGAATTACAGAAGTGTATGCAACCAGTCAAGCATGCCTAAACTTTTTGAGTCCCTTATATATGATCAGTTTAGTTTTATGTGTAAAGAGATAATAATAAGCGAACAGCATGGTTTTGTTAGGGGGAGGTCTACGGCGACAAACTTGTTGACCTACCAGTCGGATCTTTTGAAGGCTTTGGAGAAAGGCTATCAGGTAGACTCGATTTACACTGATTTCTCCAAGGCCTTTGACAGGATCGATCATGGTTTTCTTTCGGCAAAATTCAAAGCCACGGGTTTTAGGGACAATACTATTAAATGGTTAAACAGTTATTTGGAAGATCGATCTATGAAGGTTAAAATTTCTAGTTTTGTGTCTGGAGAATTTACGTCCACTTCTGGGGTACCGCAAGGAGCTCATATAGCTCCCCTTCTTTTTAATTTGTTTGTTAACGACATTTTTAATTATGTCCAGAAGTCGAAATTTTTGAGTTTCTGATGATGTCAAAATTTACAATATAATAAGTGATCCGATTGACATATGGTACCTTCAGGAGGACTTGAATAGGTTTGCAGTGTGGGCTAATTTGAACTCATTAAGCTTTAATGTCTCTAAATGTCACTATATATCTTTTTTTAGGAGAACCAGGAAATTCAATTCCTTGTACAGTATCAATAATAGTGTGTTGCAGCTGAGGCACAAAGTTAGGGATCTGGGTGTTTTGTTTGATGAACAGATTAATTTTGTAGAACACATAAATTCGGCTACATCCAAAGCCCTAAAATTTATAGAAACACCTCATGTATGTCAGTTGGTGGATATAGGTTTGTATATTGTACTCTGGTTAGATCTGTATTGAAGTATGCAGCTATAGTTTGGTCGCCATTTCATGATGTTCATAGAGTTAGGCTGGATAAAGTCCAGAACAAATTTTTACGTTAAGTATCATTCCGATATAATATTCCAATTTTGAACCATGATTATGCTCCTATTCGGAGAATTCTTAACATGGATACACTTAGTGATAGAAGGTGCTCATCTGCTTTGTGTTTTCTTTTTAAAATCATAAACGGTTTAATTGTCTGCCCTGCATTGTTAGAGCTCGTCAACTTTAGGGTTCCCGGGAGATCTATAAGACATACAGATCCGTTTCTCATTGATTTTCATGGAACCAACTATGGCGGCAACTCCTCAGTGAGTAGAGCAATGAGATTTCTGAACAGTGATATTGACCCATTTGTTTTGTCTTTTAATTGTTTTAAGTATAAAATATTGAGCAGACTCTAGCATAACTTATTTAAGATGTTGATATTTGTAATAACTGTTACCTGTTCTTAGGTTCTAAATTTACTGTTTTATAAAGTTAGTCATAGATATAATATTGTATGTATCTTAAATTGTAATGGGGTGATCCCGTATGTATTGCATAAATAAATAAATAAAAAAAAAATAAAGAAAGCTGTAATCACTCCAATATTTAAAAAAGGCGATAAGCAGGATAATTCTAATTATTGACCCATCTCACTATTGCCAATTTTGTCGAAGGGACTTGAGAAATGCATGGCATATAAGATAACTGAATTCCTTGAGAAAAACAACCTATTCTCTAACAGTCAATTT
>JAEQML010075817.1:0-13662 GCA_016904865.1 Pissodes strobi
AGTCGATTTTCTAAATTTGGCTCTTTGTTTATGTTTAACATATTAAATATATTACCTATAGCTGGGCTAAATTTTGTTGGACCATGTAGAGCAGACTATAAAATTGTACAAAAGTAGGCGCTACGCTAAAACTAAACTTTCTCGAATCGCATAAATTATTCTCTCTAATACTAATTGCCCTAAAATGGTTGTGCTATGCTGTGCTAGTTGCTAAGCACACTCCTATAACAAATATCTTTACCAACACTCAAGAGAACCGTTATTCTCGCGGCAATTACAAATTAAGAGACCTTTATATAATATGTATGCTAAAACAATGTGAAAAAGTAATTGGTGGAACTGACACAATAAGGTAATAATTGCTAATATGTTAGAACACTTCACTGAAAATGTATACGAGGGTAACAAATTTAAAATTAAGGTGCAATACAATATTTAAAATTCGCCACTAACGTGTTATGTCTACTTATTTATTATATTACAGACATATGCAGTGCAGACTTAACTTTGGACTTAGTAATGATCGATATTGGGTAAAAACCATGCTAAATACTTAAATGATATACGGTGGTTACCATTTTTTGACAAAAGTATGACATTTCCCAGGTGACGCGTAAAGGACTATCAACGGAAAAGCTGCAAGTGAAATGCGGTAAGATGACTTCTTCTTTTTTACCTTATTAGTAAAGTTGTTAAAAAGTAAACTAGATAATGAACGGAAAGACAAAGTTATGTAAAATAACAAAGTCAGAGTCTGGTTAGTACTACTACCCGTCCCTGGCTATAGGTTAGCTTATATTGAATAACTACTCTTACATTTTTTAAGTGTTTCAATGTTTATTATAGTACACATACAAACGTATTTATACCTTCTAGTTTTCCATACGAAAAGCTTAACTGGCGTCAAGTTTGGTGTAGAGCCGGTTCTTTGGTAAAACCAGATATACAAACTGATAAATTTCACAAAGCCAAACTTGAATAGTCTTAAAATGATATCGCAGTGTCACATCCTCTTAGAATATTTCATTTGCTTTAAACTTGACTGAATTTGCTTACATTATGTTTTTCGATTGCTGTACTAACACCAATAAGATTCCAATTCTATGCCTACATGTTTAATCTTTGAAGTGCCTATGGGTAACCTTCTCAAATATATTTTACCATTTCGTTTTAAGTAACCAGTCGTCACTTACATTCAGTAGGGATCATTTCGAATCAGTTGGTAAATATTATTAACTTAAAGGTGCATTAAAACGGAGTTTTATCCACAATTCCACAATACCGAAACCGAATTATTGCACTAGACGCGCGTTTCGCTAACCAAAAAGCAGAAGAGAAAGGAGATGATTAAAATTAAATTTAAAACTCTACCTAACTCGCTTTTACACTAAATGTTTGTTTAATCAAGCGGAACCAAAGGGACCAATCGTGGAACTCCACTAGTCACTCTCGATCAACCAATACAATGGACTATAATACGGAATAGGCCCTCTATCTCTATTTAAACTATTTTTACATTTAATAATTTCCATACTTTCATATGCGACTAATAATCTCCTATCAGTTATATTATGACTTAATTTTAAGTTTTTAATTGTTATTCTATGATTATCATCAAAAGCATGCTCGGTAACACTTGATTTTTTTGTTCTACCATACTTTAAATGAGCTATGTGTTCCTTAAATCTCGTTTGTATAGATCTTCTAGTTTGCCCAACATATTTTTGGTTACAATCCATGCATCCAGTTTCATATATTCCACTTCTTTCTAATATTTCAATTTTGTCCTTAGGACCCTCTAATAATTTCTTAATGTTGAACTGAGTTTGGTATACTAATTTTAAACCTACTTCCTTAGAGACTTTTTGGAGTCCTCTAATATACTGAGGATTGGAATTTTGTCATTGGTATTTTAATAAATCTAACGAGGATCGTTCTTTTCACAAAAAAATAATTTGAAAAAATAAAGATCTTTTGGTAGAAATACTGAAAAATAGGAAATTATCTCGAATTTATAAAATAAAAGACACACAATTTGTGGAGAAATATATTAAAGGTAACTACATTTTGAGTAAACCTTCTTTAAGGACATTTTATGGCCGGGCTCCCACTGGTGAATAAAAAGGTTCAAAGCAAGGAGAGAAAAACAAATGACCAGATGAACGAATTCATGCTATTTTTAATCATATTAATAACAAATGAAATCAAAATTAACGACATAACAATAAATAAGCTGAGGTACGCTGACGATACGGTTATTTTAGCTGGAACACATGAAGACCTACAGACGCTAACTAATAGAATAGTCACAGTAAGCGAAGAATATGGACTATCACTGAAGTAAATATGTTCTATATTGTTGTGGAGGATTCATTCTTACCCTGGAATTGATTGCCTTTGGCTCCACAAATGATTGAATTTGGTTTGAATTGTTATAGAGCCACTTCGGCCCAGGCTCAAGGATGTAAAATGCACAAGTGCAAGTTTAGTGACCCTAATTGAATGAATGAACCAAATTCAATCATTTGTGGAGCCAAAGGCAATCAATTCCAGGGTAAGACTATCACTGAACATAAGCAAAACAAAATATATGCTGATAACAAAAAAAAACTCTGGATATGTGTAGGATATATGTGAAGAATCAACCTACTGAAAGAGTAAGAGAATACAAATACCTAGGCACGACCATTAATTAAAACAATGACAGCTCCCAAGAAATATGAATTAAAATCGAAAAGGCCAGAGGTACATTTACAAGGATGAAGAGGCTTTTCTGCTGCCGAGACCTAAACCTTGAATTAAAATACGACTGACGAGATGCTATGCTGTATTATATTAGCCCGAACGCTGAAAGTAACCGACGCACGTGAGGAGAATAGAGGCATTTGAGATGTGGATATATTGGAAAATATTGAAGATTTCATGGGTAGAGGGAATAATCAAAGTTGTAAGTAATGAGACGTATGCATAACTAGAGAGAAGTAATCTCAAAAATTAAGAGAAGAAAACTGTTGTATGGGACATGTCATGAGGGGAGAAAAATATCGAATGCTACAAATTATTATGCAGGGAAAAATCCAAGGAAATAGACCTGGAGGAAGGAGACGAAATTCATCGCTGAAGAACCTTAGGGAGTGGTTTGGATGCAGTAGCTGTGAACTATTTAGAGATGCGGTCTCAATAATAAGAACTGCTCTGATGATTGCCAACCTTGGAAGCGGAGACGGCACCTAGAGAAAAAGAAGAATAACTAACCTAAATACAGGTTACACTACCGTCAGGAACAAACGGAGGCGAAATATTTACCCCTGGTATATCAATGCAAAATATGTATGACATGAATAAAGAGGAAGAAGCGAATCCGGTAAGCCTAATGTCATACAAGAACATATTCTATACAAAATTTAATTTAGAAATAAAGGCATTACAAAAGACAGCTGCAACGTTTACGATACCTTTAAAATGAAAATGAACAAGGAAAATAATGAAGAAAATAAGAAGAGTTCAAGCAGGAACATAACAAGCGTTTGCAGCAGAAGAGGCGCAGAAAATAAGATGAGATTTCAAGATAGCAAAAGAAGAAATAGGTCATATTTGTTTAAGTTTTGACTTAGAAAAAGCCTACCACTTCCTAGATTCCTAGAATTCCGATAGGCATTTTATTTTATAAGCGTCATCTGTGGGTGTATAATCTGTATATTTCAGGTATACATAGTGCTAAAGAAGGAAGAGATTACTGCTACGTTTGGGTAGAAAGTTCAGCTGGAAGGGGCTCCATGAAATAGACTCTTGCCTTATAAAACATGTAAAAACTAAATTACTTCTGAAGTTAAACAACCTTTGGCATGATTTTTGCGGCGGGCATTATCGAAACATCATGTTAATTCTTATGCTTCAATCGAAATTGCACGGTACACATACGAACTTTGAAGGCATTACCGTAAAATATTGTTGTTCTACTCATAGATTTCTGCCAAACGACACCGACTTCAGTGACTACATCGAGGTACCTAATGTGTTCTTGTAGAAGGAGGAGACCATTGGTAGTCACCCAAATGCTTGCCGAAGGTCGAAGGCCATTGGAAATCACTTAAAATCTAAAACGAGGGTATCAGTCAAAATTTATTTATTTTTCTAGAAACCTATTTTTTTGAAGATCTTTATAATCAGAAATGTACTACCAGTGTTAAAACAGTATAGTTTATAGAATTAATAATAATCTAAGAGCAATCCCAGCTAAAGCAACCAGCTTTAGAAACAAAAAAATCATGTGTGCAGTTCACATGCGGTAGAAGTGAAACCTTCATAAAACTAAACCAAGCGGTCACCTCCAAGTACTAACCACGCCCTACGTTGCTTAACTTCAGTGATCGGACGAAAACTACTTTTTACTTTTTACTCTGAGCAAACATCTAACAATAATTGTATAATTGTGTTCTATCCCATTCTCTCGCAGGCTACATCCTATAGATCTCTTTTTAGTGTCGATTTTTCATTTCATCGAGTCTTAAATCAGACCCGTGCTAAAGAAGTTTTGACTTCAAAAAATTGCTGTCACCACTGTTCTAAACATGAAAATCACCTACAATTTTAAATTTATTTTTTAGAAACTCATTTATTTTAAAGATCTTTATATTCAGAAATGAAGAATTGCCAGTGTTAAACAATATGGATTTCTTAATTAATGATAACTTAGGAGCAGTCCGAGCGTACCAGTTTTGGAAACATTTTCCTATGGCTACTGTTCTGAAGATATCGGAAATCACTTAAAATCTAAAATGAGAGTATGAGTCAAATTAATTTTTTTTAAAGCAATAAAGCAATAAATGAAGTATTGCGAGTGTTAAAACAATATATATCATATAATTTAAGGCATCTAAAAAACCATTCGAGCTTATGCAGCTAGATTTTTTTTCTATGGCTATTATTCTAAAAAAATTGAATAACAGCGACAATTTCAATGAAACTGTATGTCAAAATTATTTTGTATTTCTAGAAATGCACTCTTTTTGAAGATATTTATAATCAGATATAAATTATTGCCAGTGCTACAATAATATACATTTTTTCCATTTATGATAATTTAAGAGCAATCCGAGCTTATGCAACTTGATTTTGGAAACATATGACTACTCTTCTAAAGACATTGAAAATCACTTAAAATTTAAAATGAGAGATGTGTCAGAATTAACGTGTCTTTCTAGAAATGTGTTATTTTTGAAGAACATTTTAACCAAAAACGAATTAGTGCCAGTATTAAAACAGTATAGATTCTATAATTTATGGTAACCTGTAAAGAGCAATACAAGCATATGCAACTAGATTTTGGAAAATGTTTGCTTTGGCTACTATTGTAAAGACATTGAGTATTACTTAAAATCTAAAATGAAAGAATGTGTCAACATTAATTTCGTAACGAAAAATTAGCAGCTAAATATATGAAAAATTCATGTGACAGTCAATGTACCACCTTTGGATCAGAACCAACCTCTTTTCAAAATTAGTTAGACACAAAAATGATTCATTAAACTAAGGAAAAAGCTACAAAATCAAGTCCGCAAAGTTTGAAAAATCTATCTCTGCGATGTCGTCTCAGCAAAAATACTTTCGTGCATCTACAGGTAAAGAATGTATAGGCAAATTGCCTGCGTGAAAGAGTGATTGTGTTCCATGTCTAACGAAAATGCAACCAATGTATGAAAATTCGGTATAATAATAATTAAGACAGCGGGTAAATTATTCCTAATATTTCTAGGGGAAACTCGTAGAATCAGCGAAGAACTTCGTGTCAGCAAAATATATTCTGATTATGTGAGGGTTCGTGAACAGAAAATGGATGAGGCAGGCAGCTTAATTGAATCCTTGTGAAGTAGTGCGAATTTAGTTTTTTAATTGGATAACTGAGACCTATGACAGCTAAAAAGATAAATAATTTTATACTCGCGAATTAGGATCAAGACATGGTCCTAACTCGCGAGTATTTAACTGTAAAACTAGTTATCTTTATATGTGTCTATTTCTTTTTAATTTTCACGCATTAACTATTATTATTTAAGAAATTATCAATTTTTACAAAAAGATCAAAACACCTCAATTTAGGTTTTCACGTCACATTTTTTAAAGATGTCTACCATCTGATTCTTAAAGTATTCTAACTTATCTATAAATTCTTGTTAAACGTGACTAATAAAAGATGCGGTAATTCGATGTACTTCTTCCGTAGTGCCAATTTTGAGGCCTTCAATGGGTGTTACATCTATTTATGTAAACTTTACTTTAAGTAGCATTTTCCTAACACTCATATGTTAAAAGAATTACATGTACGTGTGTCAAGTTATTGGTAGATGTGTTGTACTTTCGTTACGTGTTTTTTTTTAAATCTGCATTAATCCTCTGCCATTTTTTCAGCAGACTTTTATTTAAAATGACTTAAATGAGAACAAATTTAGTCCCCTTAATGGATCACCGTACATGTCAGAAAAGTTGTTAATATCATATTACAAAATATATCACTTAATAAACCGAAAAAAACTTAAAATGATATGACATCCACCAAAACGATGCCTTTAATAAATCAAGTAATAATTGATATTACCATTTCGGACCGTTACGCTCCTAGACCATTGACCAAACGTATAAAAAGCACCAAAGTTAGATTAAAAATGGGTAATTCCGCGAATCTCCTATCGGTCAACATGCATTTGATCACGATTATAAAGTACAATGGAGCGCTTCAAATATTTTTGCAAAGGAACCGATTAAAAACAACTTGAAATTAGAGAAAGTGATTTAAATCAAGATAAATATTTTTTATCCGATCGGACGAAAAACGACACCTTTCCGATGTGTTTTCTCGCCGCAAAAGTCATGATTCCAGTATATTGTATTCGTTGCTTGGCAACATGCAATAACTGTACAAGAATAGAAAATAACTGTCCGGGAATATAACATTCCCGTCCTAGGCCGGGAATGTCACATTTCTGTCATATTCAAACGCCTTGTTTGTCAGATCTGACGTCTATCAAAAGTAACATTTAGCTGTAGTTTCCGTAGCTACGTAATAAACTTCAAGCTCGCTCGATTCAAAACTTGATATTATGTCGAGTTTAAATTTAAAACACCGTTTTTATTTAGAGTAATATTTGGCTCGATTTGTATAAGTACGTATTCTAATTAATTTCGATCGGATAAAAAATAGTATGTGCAGTTCGTAGGAAAAGCACATTCCTGGACTCCTGTGTTGCTGGCCTTGGCTGCGCCTCGTCCAGCAACTACCACAGTCGTCCAGGAATGTTTTGCTTTTCCTCCTAGTTACACAATATACCACTGCTTTGGTTTTGCTAGATTTAATAACACTTAGTTGTCATTGCTAAAACTGAATCTGACATGGGACGCTTAAAAATCTAATTGATTAAACAAATAACACCTCAAAAAAGCAACAAATATTTACGAAGTAACATCTCAACTTAACATAGGCCTAACAAATAACAAACAAATTGTTATAACGATATTTTATTGTCAAAGTCAAACCCAAAATTCAAACTAGAAACTTGTCAAAGAGCACGAACTTTTTTTAAATTGTTGTAATTGTATTTTCTAATCGGTTTTATATTTCTCGATTTTGACAAGGGGAGCAGAAACCTCAAGTCCTTCTAGGCGCTTTAGCATCATTTGGCTTTTGTGCAATTTACACCCTGGGACCAGGAACGAAAAAGGATTTTGTATTTTTCTAGTTAAATTTGATATAAATGTAATAAACGAAGTGGAGAAAAAGGTAACAGTTTGATGAATCTTCCACCATAATACAGAACATATCTACAACAAAAGTGCTAGTATGTCTATATTTATAATCTACGCGCGACGTACCCATACCTAACTACGAATAAATGTAACACAACAGCAGCTTCCTCGACTGTTGTCAATGAGGAAACCATCGTTCACCATGTAAAAAGAAAACTGCTTTTTAGTGTTTTTTTTTTCTGTAAATTCGCGTTGCATCTTCAGGGATATTTACTCTACAAGATTAGGTTAGATCACTAAATCATCTCAGAGATGAATATGTTCGGTCTTTATACATTATACATACCTTACCCCTGTTTATCGAACTGTAACCCATATTTTTATTGAGATTATTGGGATGCTTGTAAATAGATTCTTTTACTTTCCATTTATAAAATCCTCGAGATTGGCGCAAATGCCTTGCATCAATTCCAAATTATTCTTTCTACATATTTACTTTTCCTTGCCTTATGTTACGAATAAGATATCGTCATAATATTACTAAAAACGTAGTGATTCATGGCTCCTAAATATTAGTTTATATCAGCACTTAATGTTTCAGCAACTTACTGCTATAAGTGATATGCGTTGATCTGATGCAAATTATTTGTTGAATACGGAGCTGCAACTAATTTTCCGCAAATAATTTTCAATGTTATATTCAAGATTCAAGTTTGGCTCCAGGCGTTTTTCAAATAATTAATACCAAATTATTCTTGGCAGAAAATTTATCTCACAAGATAAATATAATAAGGCTATTAAATTATATGCCCTTAATCCGTCAGTGTAATGGAGATTAATGCAATGTAGTTTCTTATTATTTGAATTATGCAATTTGAGAGCAATTCTGAGGCACAAATTAAAATAGATGCCAGCCAACTTCATCAAGATTTTACTGATTACTTAAATCTTTCATTGTGTCAAAAGCCTTGCCAAGCTGTTTCCAAAATTTAAAACTGAATTTCGATAACTTCAGTGGCGGCGTTGTTGATTGGCGTGAAGATAACTGGATATCTGTTAACGAAAAATTATTTAAAAATGCAAGTCTTAATGTTTGCTTTTAAGACCAAATATAATGTAAATAAATGCAAGAAAATGACATTTCATAGAATTAGGAATCTTGTGAAAGCCGGTAAGAAACTTGGTGATATTACGCCATAGAGCCCTGGATGCACATTCATTTTGTCCTTAGATTAGGATGGCGGCAGCCGTACTGTAGGAGATACCCGTTAGAGGCTCAGGTTTCACTAGACGCATTCCGGAATCCTGCCATGCTAGATAATCAGCCACCTTATTTCTTGGCACATTCCTAGAACCCACACAAAACTGGTCTCAGTAAGCCTGGTCGGGGCCCCTAAAGAGTCTCTACATTCAGAAACCAGCGCAGAATTAACTCTATCAGACTCAAGAGCCAACAGACTCTACTGGCTTAGCAAATGTAGATATCATTCTCTCTGAAGGCTCTTAACAGGTTCTCATACCAACATTTGAGAATCGCGTATCATTCAGCCTGGAACACGATTACATAATTCCCAAAAAGCAACTCTCGTCCCTACGGTTCCTCCCTAAACACCCTCTCCAATACCACTATCCGTTTTGCAGCCACCTACGTACCAGGTAATCCCATTTACTGGACGTGGGCTGCGATCCGCTTTCAGCCACGCATCCCCATCGGGCATGTGAAATCTGAGGGATCTACTTAACCACATGATATGTTGTCCGTCCTCATTAAGAGTTCCGGGCATTCATCGGCTCCCCTCCACTAGACATTGATGTATCCCCTAGAGCTATTATTGTACCAATCGATACCTTTTAGTCTGTATGCAGACCTGAAGGCCTCATGCTGCAGAAATAGGTGGAGTGGTGGCAAACTAGTCAGTCTCTGAACTCCGTCTAACTTAGCACTACTAAAACAAAGCCAAAACCAAAATCTATTTTGCGGTAGTTTTTCAACAAATCATACTAATACTTTTAAACAACCCCATATATTGTTGCGCGTAAAACCCTTTTAAATTTGTTAGCAATGTATATTAAATAAGATGGTACCTACCCTTAAGGATGCGGCCAGCGCAACATATGTGCTCCGACTTGCTCGTCGGCGTGGGAGTGGGTCAATTATTTACTCTTGACCAGGGCGCCACCAGTTTGAAATAACTAAATTCGCAGACCCAAACTAGAAGATCCTCGGTCTTAAGAATCGTTAAGGGCGATTCAAAATCAAACGACTATCAACTACACAAGGGCGATTCAAAAGCAAGCGACTAGTAACTACACCTGTTTGGTTGAGGTAATTCAGAGCAAATAAAAGACGGTAACGTTCGTGCAGGTTTTAAGTTTACTGGCGTTCGTTAGGTTTGGCGTTAACGTGTTGTCATATCTCTTTCAATAAACAAAATGATATAGATATATAAAAAAAGGTAAAAGAGTTTAATTGAAAACAAGTAATAACCTATATGTTCATAAATAGAGAACTAGATCAGTTGCGTATACATACAGATAGTAATTTGAATTAAATTGAATTATAATAGAAGTGAAATAGATAAAGATTGAACGAACAATTATTAGGCACGTTTGGCTATAACGGAAGTAACAATATAATACCAAATGATTACGAAAGATCAAAACCAAGTTCAACAAATTAATCAATAATCACAATATACATAAGGCATCCATCGTCTCATCATACTAGTAATTAAGAGTTATCAGTCTAATTGTAGCTACTCAACTTTGTGCGCGTTTACCATGGTATACGACTCGCAGTTGTATATAAATAAACCTTACTGATTCAGATTATGAAATACCGTTATGTAAGATTATTATAACTGGATTGTCAATAAATCAGAACGACAATGTTGATCATTTAACACAATATAAATTAAAGTCCAAGAATAAAGAAATGTAATATATAAAAAACTATGAGCATTAATAGATTCACACTAGTAAATATAACAGTTATTTAGATTCGCATTGGTAAGCTGTGTTTACATCGAAACAGTTCCGAAAATAGTTATATTAATACCACGCAGAAAAACTAAAACACGCGATTTGATACAACGCTGGAAAATACTAAAACACGCAATATAATACAACGCTGAAAAAATGCTAAACACGCAACCTAATACAACGCTGGAAAATACTAATATTACGCCAATAACATTAGGTGGAAAGATCACAAATGTAACCTAAACTTAACTTTACTGGTCTGCACATAGACTGTTGCTAAGCGCCTTGGGACCCATAACCTCTCCGTGGCATTTGATGTAATGCCCCTACCTCTATGATGGCTGCAGTCGGTACCAATAAAACACAATCAACTGTACTGGATGGTAGCTACTTGGTTAGCTACTTAATCTCACTCCAAATAAAACTCGCTCCAACCAAAAATAGCTCCAGATAAGAATAACTTGCTCCATATACAAAAAAACTCCAGGCAAGAAATAGCTCCAGCCAAAAACCCTAAAAGAGAACAAGCGCTAAGTATGCATTCTCACTGCAATTGCCGGCAACTTCCTCTTTTAGAACACTCTCCACACAAGAGTATTTAAAAATAATAATATAACCCACATAGAAATTTAGCCGTCTTACCCAAAATGCGAAGGTCATAATATAGCCAATATCATATCACCCTATAGATGATAGACATTAAAAAAAAACTAAGAAAACTAAACATTAATATATCCGCTGTTTTATTTTAATTTGCTCTTTTAACAGTTAGACCCCTAGGCAAGCACAAACCTGTCCATTTGTTCAATTAATATTAAATCTAAATTGACTAAGCTTATGTAGTTACTTCACTTCTTGTAAGCAAAATTCAAAGTAGAAAGGAAATTTATCAAAAATTATATAAAACCATTATCCTATTATACAATACGGGTGCCCATAAAGATAAAGAATCAGCCATGAGTGCTCGACTGCAACATGATACCGAAGACGATATCATTAGGCTGACCAGATGTACTCTTTTTAAGAGTATTATACTCTTTTTGAACATCAAACACTATATACTCTTTTTTCTTGTCCGATATACTCTTTATTCCAAGAGCCTGAGCTTCCGTCACAAAAAGTCGAATTTGTTAAAAAAATCAAACGCTGATAATCTGGTTGGTCGTTTGGAAATGCTTAACTTAACTGCTTAAGGAAATCCGAAAGGCCAAAAGGAACAACTTTAGAGCCTTCTGCGAAAAGATCGCCTCTACTCCAGTTGCAGCGAGATTACACAAGGTTATGGAAAGAGGGAACCTACACGGAAGGAGAGAAGGAAAAAGCACTCCTCCTCCTGAGCGTACACATCCCAGGTAGTCAACCAACAAACCCATTTGAACCTCTCAAATCGTCAGGGGTGGATGAAATCTTCCCAGCCCCTTTTATAAAGGGGAATAAGACAAATTTTGCAACACCTTGTAGATATCACCAGGCGAAAGTCACCTTCATCCCGAAGATAGGAAAGAATGATGGCACAGACCCCAAATCCTATAGACCAATCAGTGTAACGTCATTCTTACTCATGACGATGCAGAAGGCAGTAGACAATTACATCAGATCCACTACCTTAGAAACGCGGCCGTTGAATACAAGTCAGCATGCATGCCGAACTGGCAGGTCCACAGAGACCGCACTGTTCTAACTGACCAGCATGATACAAGAAACTCTAAATGAGCAATAAATCGCGCTCTGCGCCTTCCTAGACCAACGCAACGAAAAAGCAGACCAATTGGCAAAAGCAGGAGTACAACTCCGCTTTTAGAACCAAAACCTTTCTGTGGCATAGGGACGCACACCTACAAGGAAGAATTCAGGGAAGACGAGCCAACCAAATGGATAAGCCTATGGGAACGCCAGGATTAAGCCAATAATAAAGATGCTTCTAGGGCCCCCTCACCTAGGAAGATCAAAAGACCTTATAGCATTGAGTAAGAACAACGAGACGAACAATATCCGCACCCCCCGGCTTGCTTACGGGCCACTGCCGGTTATAAAATTGAAAACGAGGAAAGTTGCCGGTTAACCCAAATCAACCCAATTTAACCCTGGAACACCTTCTCACGGAGTGCGAGGCGGTCGCGAACAGTTAATGGCCTGCTCCGGAAGCTGCATCTTCAAACAGGAGGAACTTCCTTCCATAGAACCATCCAGACTGCTTGCAATGCACTGAAGCTGAATGAGGTACTCTGATTGAGAATCACATCACCGGAAGCACCATGGAAGGGGGATACAATAGATCTGTACAGGTCGCAGGGTATTAACACCCCCCTATATCATTCATTCGTTCATTCATTTCATAACTGTTTAAATTTGGGAACAGCCGTTAGAATTTTAGTGTGCCGTACACCATACACTGTGTGCGCTGCTTGTTTTGTTCTCTATATTAATACTCAGCGATCTTATTTCCTGGGAAATAAAAGAAATAACGGTAAAAATAATTACTATTGACAAAGTTTGGGTTACCACCTTAGACTATATAATAAAGATCGACTCCGCGTTTCATTCATAATTATGCTGCCGCCCTGGTCCCAACAATGTCTACCCCCCTAACCCCCCAAATAAAACAAAACATGAACAAATAAATGAAACTAAAGAAGTAGGGATAGCATCTGCGGGCGACAAGCACCTCCCACTGAAGCTCGCGGCCGCTAGCTACAGTGGGAGGTGCTTGTCGCCCGCAGACGCTACCCCCACTTCTTTTCGCCCGCAGATCCGTTTTAATGATGGGGCCAGTGGAATAGCAGCACAACTACCTCTTTTTCAACTATATACTCTAAGGTTACCACACATTTTTCAGGTGGGCCCGATAAGTTGGTCACATGGCGCCCCACGATCCTTTTGTTTTTTTTTTACGATTTTAACGACTTTTGGGTGAAAATTGGGCGTGGCACCCCAAAAATA